>CATKHJ010872819.1:0-16850 GCA_949750685.1 Vernicia montana
AATATTTTTTTTAAAATAAAGATAAAATATATTTTATCTTTATTAAAATATAAAATATATATATTTTTTATAAATTATATTTTAATGTATAAGAACTAAGTAGTCATTTTATATTAAATTAAATTTATAATATTTTAATTAATTAATTAATTTTATTAACTTTAAATTTCACAAATATTAAATTTTCTCTAAATAGTTTAAAAAATATTTATACAAAAATAAAAATTAATACTTAGGTATATAGATATTAATTTTTTATTTTTAACATCACTTGACAAAAATTCTAAATTTTACACAGAGAGTTTTATATGTACCATTTTGAAAATGTTAATAGTCTAATGAGACAAAAAAAAAATTAAGGGCTCATTTAAATATTAACTCAAAAAAAGAGTTTTATATGTGTCATTTTGAAAAGATTAAGAATCAAATAGAATAAAAAAAAATTAAAAACTCACTTAAATATCAACATAAAAAAGAGTCTTATTTATACCTTTAATCTTTATTTTATTTTCCCTCTTTCTCAACGTAGGGTTAATCTTTTAGACAACTTAAGTATCATTACTTTTGCTTCTTCTTTTTTTTTTTTTTTTTTTTGGCCAAAGGAGTATCATTACTTTTGCTTAGTGGAAAGTGGAAATGACTTCAAGAGTCAAAATAAAAATAAAAAACTCTAGAAAGTAAAGTAAATGAATCAATTAATGTATAGAATTTGATTGGATTAGGCATGACGTTTGTTTTTCTAAATTTTTTTAGTTCTCGAAGCCTAAGACAAATTTTAAGAGGTCATTGGCCTAAAATACTATGAATTTTTTAATTTTATTATATTTTTAGAAAATAAATTATTATATTTTAAAATTTTAAAATTATTCATAATTATATCATTTGATCAAAATTACTCCTTTTATTTTTTTTCTCTTAGTGGCATATAATATAAATTAAAAATATAAAAAAATATATTCTAATTTAGTACCTCATATTTAATTTAATTAATAAGTTCATCTTTTTTTTTAGAAACGAATTAAATGGTTTCTCACATTTATTTTTATTAACAAAATAGTTTTTTTTTATTATTCAAAATAATTTTTAGCAGTCAATAGCATATTTAATAATAAAGTACTAAAATACCCTTGATTATAAGTAAAAAAAAAATAAATTGATCAGTATTTTTTTTCCTGTTTGTCTAATTAGATCCAAAATTAATTTTGGTACATGATTAAGATAATATATATTTTTTTAGTTTTTAGTTCAATGGAATGCAATTTTTCTTTTAAAAATTTTAAAAAATATTTATATATTCCAATAATATAAAAATTATATATGCATTTCAAAATAATTAAAATGAAAGGTTATATATTTTTCCATAGTGTAGAATCTTTTTTGTTATTTATAATAAAAATATATTTTTATTATTTAATATATAGAATAATTTTTTTAAAGAAAAAACTAGGTAAAAAATTCAAAAATATATATATAATTTGAGTTTTTATTAAAAAAGAAATAAAAAAAATAAGAGAAAATAGTATATTAGGTTTTATAACCACATAATATATATAAAGATATTTTGGTCTTTTTTATTTACCTAACAGAAAATTTTAGTTATTTTAAATGGAAGGACTATTTCGTTAATAAAAATAAATATGAGGAACCATTTAATTCGTTTCTAAAAAATGGGATGTATTTGTTAATTAAATTAAATATGATGGACTAAATAGTAATATGCCTTTTATATTTTTAATCCATGTTATATGTGACTAGGAAAGAGAAAAAGTTCAAATGAGCAATTTTGATCAAATGGTACAATTGTGAACAATTTTAAAAATTTGGGGTATTATAGTCTATTTTCATAGAATATGATAAAATTATAAAAAACTGAAAAATTCAGAATATTTCAAGCCAATAAACCATTTTAAAACAAGCATTTTCTTAAATTATCTTAATTAATTGTATGAGATATGCATATTTCTCAAAATTTTAACTATACTTTTAAGAATTTTATTGTCCAAGGAGCAAAAACTCAGAGTTCGTTCTCTAATCTCTGTTTTAATTAATTGATTTGTTCTTTGAAGTAGAACTTCTCTAGGGTTTTTTCTTACCCATGTCCCTTGTGTGACTCTATCCTAGCTTTTTTGCTCTTTGTTTCTGTCTTGATTTTGTCCCTCTCACCATTCTCTTCTCTAATCTATGTGCATTTTACTCCTTTAGCATTTATTGCAAGTCTTATGAAATTTCAAACCACCCAACAACTAGCTCACCATTAATTGATAATTCATTAAAACCCTCAACCTTTATTCCTATCTACCTATGGCTCATAACAGGGAGAATGTTTCAGAAATAATTCTGAAAACAGAAAGCCTTAAATGTACTGAACCAATTATTCAACTCACCCAAAACTCACCTTTTGAAACACAGGACACGAGATATATATTAGTAAGGAAAATTATCAATGTGAAACCTTTCAAAGATTGGGTTATTAAAGAAACCATAGAGAAATCATGGAAGTTATGTTATGATTTTGAAGTTCATAAGGTGAAGTCTAACATCTTTATGTTCATAATTAAGCACAAAGTCGATGTCCAAAAAATTCTAGAAAACAGTCCTTGGAACATCCACAACCAGCTCCTAGTTATCAAAGAATGGCCATCAGATGCAACAATAGAAGAAATTAATTTTTTGAAAACCCCATTTTATGTACAAGTGCCTGGCCTCCCCAAAATCAACTCAATAAAGAGAATGCTATAAGAATTAGAACTATGTTTGATGGACTAATAGAAATATATATGATGGAAGGCTCATACTTAGGCTAGGTAAGATTCCTAAGAATCAGAGTAGATGTAGATTAGAGAAGCCAATCATCACAGGATTCCATGGCTCTGGAACCCAACAAGCGAAGAAATGGTACCAATTCAAGTATGAAAATTTTCCTGACATATGTTTCTCCTGTGGAAGATTTGGGCATATATTTAGGGAATGTAAAATGGTGCTAGAAATGGGGGAGAAAAAAGATGACGCAAAATCTCGGTTCAAATATGGTTTGTGGCTAAGAGCAAATCTAGTGGTTATTAGAAACAACTCAGTGTTGAACAAAAAAACCACACTAGGCAACCATGATCATCAGAAACCAATGGAGAAGGGTAAAGGAAAGATGAAGGAGGGGTAAGAAGAAATGGAGAGTGAGGTTCACGCGCTAGCAAAACAACTGGGCTTATTGGAACATAGTACATTAAAATGTATGCTTTGTCTTTACTATGAAAAGACAAATCTTCCCATAGAAAGTATGAGTCTCAAACCCCTAAGCTTACCTTTTAATGTAGGAGCCCCTAAAAGATACAAGCCCATATAGAAAACTCCTTAAGCAAACCTTTGATTAGCCACCATAATCCTGACCTAAATCGCATTACCAGTCTGACACCAGTAATCATTCAATCCCAACTAGATCACTATTACTAAGATAACCATGAGATCATCTTATACCTATTACAACAGCCCAACCCAACAACTAATAACCAACCAATTCTTATTGATCAAGACACTCTCATTAAGGCCCAATTTAAAGCCCTTAAACTTTTATTAAGAGATAACTTAAACCAAGCCCATTTATCACCTCCTAAACCCATAAGCTTACTTAGCCCAAACCCTGTTGATTCAACCCAAATGAAAAGAAGCTTAGATGTGTAAACTCAGCTAAACCCTCTAAAAAAATCCCAAACCATATCCATTAGACCACCTCTCATTATATGAGATGATCCATATAGCCTTCAATCTTCTTAAAAGCCCAGCAATCAGACCCTTCACTTAAGGAAGAGTTGAAAAGGACAGAGCCTAACCAATGTTAAGCGTCAGTTGAATCTCATGAAGAAACAACACTATTAATTAGGACTTCAGAGCCTACAAGAACTCTTCTAATTGGAACCCCAATAGTGCAGCAAATAAGACATGGGAGATGGAAAAGACAAGCTAGATAGGTAGCAAATCAGAATAAAAGTATCTCAATTGTAGAAATAGAAACAATAGTGCTCTTAGTGATAGGGAAATGAGTAGAGGTAATTCAGACCGTGAAGAAAACAATTCCTTCTATAGATATGAGATAAATCCTAAGGCGGTGGTGGCTGGCCTACAAGCACACGATCGCCAATGAACATATTGGCTTGAAACTGTCAAAGGGTGGGGCAACCCTTGACATTCGAGCTCTTTGTGAGCTCCTCTATATGCATCGCCCTTAGATAGTTTTCCTATATGAAATAAAATGAAAAAAAAAGGCAATTTAGAAACTTTGAAAAGAAGGGTGGGGTATGTGTATACAGAGTTTGTGGATCCTGTTGGTTTATCTGGTGGTTTGGCTTTGTGGTGGAGTAATGAAGTTTGAAGTCCAAATCATAAGCAAGTGCAAGCATTTCATTCACATTGGGATTCAATCTAGTATAGCAAAAGAGAACTGGCTAGCAATGTTTGTATATGGTGACCCATGTAGAGAGAATAAGGAAGCAATATGGAATGAGATTCTCCAATTCAAACCTAGTGATGATACTCCATGGACGCGTACAAGAGACTTCAATGCTACCATTTTGTCCTATTATAAAAAAGGGAAAAGTCCAACAAACAATAGGGTGGTAGAGGGTTCTCAACGCTTTATAGAGGAATGGGAATTGTTGGATATTGGTTTTAAAGGCAGCCAACATATATGGACAAATAGACGAAGATGATCATGTCACCCAAAGAATAGATAAAGTATTGGCTACATCTGAATGGAGAATTATTTTCCATATGGCTCAACTTGTTCATGGATCTCCTATTGGTTCGGACCATAGGCCTTTGGTGTTAAAGCTAAATATGAGTTCAAAATTGGTGAAAAGATCTTTCAAGTTTGAAACAAAGTGCAAGAAAATCATTGGAGTCATCCATCCAGGGGATCTAAAATGTACCAGTTGATCAACAAACTAAAGAATTACAGAATGGGTTTAAAAAGGTGGAGCTTATAATCTTTTGGGAATAGTGGTACGAAAATTGTTGAGTTGAAAAAAGCTTTGAATGAGATTCATAAGCAACTTGCAACAGAATCCAAAAAGTTAGAGGAATTAAGAATTTTCCAAGAAATCAATAGACTATGGAAAATGGAGGAATTGTACTGGTATCAATGATCAAGGGTCAAATGGCTTCATGCTACCACCATACAAAGAAGACAAAGTAAACAAGTGGTTCGACTAAGGAAGAACAATTGGTCTTGGTGTGAGGATGAGAATCAAATTAAGGGGATGGTGCTAGAATATTTTCAAAGCATGTACAAAAGTAGAGAAAGGGACCATCTGGAAGAAGTTCTAAGCCATATCAAGGTTGTTGTCCTAGAAGAACTCAATGCAATCCTTGAAGCCACTTCATCAAATGAAGAAATTAAGTCAGCAACTTTTAGTTTAGGAAGTTTCAAAGCCTTAGGCCCAAATGGGTACTCGAGCCTGTTTTTTTCATAAATATTAGGCTACAGTGGGCAAATAGGTTATAACAACTATCAAAAGTTTCTTCACTTATGGATTCCTTCCCAATGAGATGAACAAAACCCATATTGCCCTTGTCTTTAAATCCCGTAGCCCTAAATCAATTTCTCAATATAGACTAATCAACCTAATGCAACTTTTCCTACAAAATTATATCCAAAACCCTTGCCAATAGATTCAAACCTTAGTTTGATCAACTTGTTCACCAATGTTAAGTAGCCTTTATCCCTGGTCGTGCTATCCAAGATAACATTTTACTTGCTTATGAACTTTTCCATTCCCTCAAAATCGAGAGAAGCAAATCAAAAAGAAATATGGTTATAAAAGTCGACATGTCAAAGGCATATGACAAGGTTGATTAACTATTCCTATAGAAAGTTCTTAAGAAAATGGGATTCAATGATAAAGTGGTCCACCTAATGATGCGACTGGTTACAATAGTCTCTTATTCAGTCATTATTAATGGTTCCCCAATGGATTTCTTCTGTCCTTCTTAAGGATTAAGGCAAGGAGACCCTATCTCACTATACTTGTATTTATTTATCACTAATTCTCTTGCAGGTATGATGAAGAATGCTATCTCTAATGGAACTCTTAAAGGTTATCAAATTAATAAGAGAAGTCCCACCATCTCAAGCTCACTGTTCGTTGATGATACCTTGTTATTTGGGGAAGCATCAATGTTTGAATTAAAGTCCTTAATGGATATTTTGGATAAATTTTGTGTAGCTTCAGGTCAGATGATAAACAAAAGCAATTCTAGTGTGTTCTTTAGTGCATATGTTCCTTGGCATTCTCATATGTCTATTATGAATGTTCTTCAGATGCAAGAAATGAAACCTCAAGACAAATACTTAGGTCTTCCATCCTTAGGGAAAATCAAATAAAGAAGCTATTGGTGTTCTTAAAAAAAGAATATTGTAGAAGGCTCAGTCCTATAAGCATAAGCTTTTATCATATGCTGGACAAAAAGTTCTTATAAAAGTTTTTCTTAGAGTGATTTCATCATATATGATGGCAATCTTCAAACTTCCTAACTATTTTTGCAAAGAAGTAAATGGGATATTTGAAAGATTCTAGTGGGGATAGAAAACCACTGAGAGATATATGGTCTGGGATCAATAAGAGAAGTTAACTACTGCTAAAAGCAATGGAGGTATGGGTTTCAGGAATTTGGAAGGATTTAACAAAGCTCTATTAGCATAGCAATGATGGAAGCTCATCATGAATACGTCAAAATTATGAGTGAAGGTTATGAGAGCAGGATGCAAGGTGCATTATGGGCCTAGAATAGTCTTTAGTATAGTAAAGAGCTGCTACAAAAAGGGGGTGAGATGGAATATTGGCAATAGGAAAGACATTTTGATTTGGCAGGATCCATGGGTTCCTTTTTCCCCTAAATTCAGGATTTCCTCCTCAAGACCTGAAGATTGCAATGTGTTTGTAGTTGTTGATTTTTTTACTCAAGATATGAGAGAATGGAATATTAGAAAGCTTGGAGCTTTATTTTTAGAAGAAGAAGTTGATGTTATAGCTCAAATCCCAATCAACCCTGCTTTTTGCCTTGACAGACTCATTTGGCATCCAGAAGAGAATGGAGAATTTAAAGTGAAGTATGCTTACCACCTGTTTTGCAATAAGGTTTCTCAAAGGTGCAATTAATTTAGTAGTCTATTCATCATTGAGAATCCAGGTAGATTGGAATAAAGTATGGAATGTTAAAGCTCCACAAAAAATTAGAACATTTTATGGAGAGTTTGAGGAATGCCATTGCTAGTTTCTCTAATTTGGAGAGAAGGAAAATTGTCTCAAATGCAACCTGCAGAATCTTTGGCATCAAAGAAGAAACAATAGAGCATATTATTTTCTTTTGTGAACATGCCAAAGTTACATGGTTTGCAAGTTAGTTGGGGTTCTGTCCTAATCCAGTTAGTTTTCACTCAGTAGCAGAATGGTGAAATCAGGTGTCTAATAATGGAGATGCTGGCTTTAGAAAAGACACAATTCAAAAGATAGTATTCTTATGCTAGTTCATTTGGAAAGCCAGGAATGATGTAGTGTATAACCAAACTCCTCCAAATCCTGTGCAAACTATTAAAAGAGCAGAGGTAGCATTATGGGAATTTAGATAGTACCCAGACCCCTAAAGCAATGCCATCCAACCCTCTGTTGAACCTTTTCCCCAAAGATGGTGGCCCCTTAAGTTGGAACAATATGCTTTACTTATGATGCATCATTTTGTGGAAAGAACAAGCTTGCTGGTATTGGGACAATTGGTCGAGACAGTAAAGGAGTTTTGATACAAGGTTTCCATGAAAAAAGAACTTGTTTCTTTGCTCTTAGTGGAGAAGTGATGGCCTTCTCAATAGCAATGGAAATGGCAGTCAATTTGGGCTACTCAAAAGCTAGGTTCCTCACTGATTTAATAAATCTTGCTCAAACTGTTAACAAAGCACAAGATTTGCAATCATATCCAAGAATGTTCAAGCTATTCTAGATAATAGGAAATTCAAGCTATTGTCTAGAATGTTCAAGCATCCCTCTCCTATCTCCAAGAATAAAGTTTAAAGAAGGTGGATAGAACTATGATTAAATATGCAGATTGGGTAGTTAGGAAAGCATTTTGTAATCTCATTTGTTCTGATTGGATTTCAGCCCCTCATACAAAGCTGACCAACATTTTGTATTTTGATGCTCAATTTGGGTTTTTTGAATGAAGTAATCTTAATGTTTAAAAAAAAAAAAAAAGGTTAAAGGCCATTTTGGTCCCTGTGTTTTTTTAGATGTCCAATTGGATCCCTTAGATGCTTTTTGTCCCAATTTCAACTATGAGTTTTTATTTTAGTTCAATTGAAAATGATTTTTATTAAAAATAATAAAATAATATTTTTATATTAAAATAATAATTTTTTATTTTAAAATAATAAATTATTTTTATTATTTATTTTAAAATAATTTAAAAAGTTAAAAAAACTTAAAATTCAAGAACAAAAGAACAACAACCCAGAAAATCAACCCAAACAATTCAAAAAAATATGAAATAAATAGCTTAAAAAAAGGAAAAAAAAAAAATCTAAAACTAAAAATCTCAAATGGTTTTAAAAAAGGAAAAAAAATAAAAATCCAAAACCAAAAAAAATCAATCTTCTTTTTGTCGTTCCTTTTCCAAAAGTCTCATGTTCTACATCGATTGAATTCCAATCCCATTCACATAAATATTTCCATTTCTATTACCATTACTTTTCACATTCTCCATTATGAGTCAAGTGAATCCTAATATGGCCTCCCAAAGACTTGCCACAATAATATTTCTTATTGCAAAACTTATAGATAAATAATTTTTTCTTTTGATTTGGTTCCATAATTAATCTACTTAGGCAAAACCTAGTAAATAAAACAAGATCAGTTACTTATGTCTTACCTCAAGTCTTCTCCTTCATAGCATTTTCAAGATTGAAAATTCAAAGTTGAAAGAATGACCCAAATGATAACAAAGAGAAAATGCAGAGAAAAAATAAAAACCCAGATCAAGAACCAAATTCAGTACAACAATACAACAAATACATAGGGATCCAACAACAACATACAACATAACATGACTAATGCCCCAACAAATAAACTACCCATACAAGGGTTTTAGAACTTAGGCTTAAAGCTCAAAATTTGACAACAGTCAAGAAGCTGGAATCATATGTTGTAAAACACAAGTACCATATGCCTTCCTATTCCCCATCATAATTTCCTGTTGGCTCAGCCATCTCAGCTACCGGAGACCATGACTGAAAAGTGAACAACATAGTTGTTGCACTTAAATTTGATATAGTCTAAACTCATACAAATTTAAATACTCGCAAGTGAACGAATCGTATCGTAGATAACAATGAATTCACCCCGAGGTCGATCTCTGACGGAGTTGAGGAAATATACCTAGACGCAATTATAATTAACTTACTATCCTATTAATGCCAATAAACAATATATACAAATACAATCCTAAACACTCTAATCAAGATGGCTATTGATTGCAAGAAAATTAAATTGATTTTGAATTAGAGTAAAGAAATAAATGCGAAGAATGTAATAAGATTGGGTAGGCTTCTAGGGATGTCAACTTTACCTAATGATGCATATGATGTATAGAATTAATTAAGATCTAAGTAGAATCTAATTAACGTATCTTTCGAGTTCGGCTAATTAGAATCCAATTAAACCATAAATATGTTTAAGGAAATGCAAATGAATGATATAAAATCACAAATGATTATAATGAACGTGTCTTTCGAATTAGGTCAATTAGAAATCAAATTAATTTTAAACCTAATCACAAGTATGCATAAGATTTAGTGCATTTATGATTAGTAAACTCTTAGTTCATTGCTTTTTTAATTAAGCATTAATTTTCATCTATCGATCCTTCAATTAATACCTAGGTCATATAAGTGGTAGCTAATAACATATATGTGAAATTAAGCATAGAACAATGACAATATAATTCCTAAATCATACATCTAAACAAACATATTAAATCAATAGGATCCATCTAAACCCTAGAATTAAAGAATCAGTTCATGGTGATAAATAGAATCAAAACTCTAATTAAATTAACAATATTCATATTCATGTGATTAATGCAATATAAATGAAATTAAATAAAAATAGAGTTGAGAAAACAAAACCCTAGAAAAAATCCAGTGAAGAGTTGTCACTATCTTCAAAAGTGTTTATCTTCCAAAAACTAAAACTAAACCTCATACAATCTTGATTACAAAAGAATTAAAGAAAAGAAAAAGAATGAAAATCTAAATGTTTGGTGCATGATGATTGTTTGTTGCCTCCACCTAGAGCCTGGCGGCTATTAGGATATTTTCTCCCCCCATGTCTTCAAGCTCTACCTGTTCCTTTATATATTAGGGTTATAAGAGTTGGGTAATACACTTCTTGCTCCCAACAATTGAAAAATCCCGAAAAGAAGAGAAATTTACGATTTGGACCTGTTAGACAACGCACGGCCGTGCACATTATGCTGCACGACAGTGCAACATTAAAATGTTACTTTTTGCTCTTTTTCATTGAGACACAGAATCCAAATTGAGTTACACGGCCGTGCGCCATTATTTGCATGGCCATGCTAACTTCAAAGCTTTCTGTTCAGCTTCCTTTCCTTGATTTTCATTTCAAAATAACCCTACCCTTGGAATTTACTTTAAAACACATAAAACAAAACAACAAACTAATTAGAAATAATAAAAATAACATCATAAAAACACTATAAATTTGTTCATAACAATAGTAATAAGGGTACTTGTAGCTGTCCAAATGCCAAAAATATTGTACCAAATGGATTCTCCTTCAACCCTCCACTACCAAAGAAAACTTGAAGCAGTGTTTCTACGGCAGAGATCAAGGGTTCCTTCCACAGAGAAGCCCACATCCAAAAAGAAACCATTCCTTTGTCAGAGGCTTTAGAACTCAACTGAAAATGCAAATCTACCAATATTAGAACTATTGAGAAACAAAAGCCTTTGCTAGCCACAACTCCCCCCTCCCATCAAACATCAACCAAAATCAACACAAAGATCAGGAGGAGCTGATGAGAGGGCCGAATAAGGCCGTAGCTTTGAACGGCAACAACTCTGTTAGTGAGTAGCTTCAAAACCAAACCTTAGAACCCAAAGTAATCGGGAGACCAAAATGGCACACAAAAACCAAAATCAACCTTATTTAAGCATAAAAATATAATAAATAGAGGAAAGTAAAAGGAAATAGGGTATCCCCCCGATGGCCAGAGCCACTAAAGGTGATTCCCAGTGAAAGCTTTGATAGTGGGTTCAAGAAAAAGAGAGATGAAATCCTAGTCAAGAAAAAGAGAGCTTATTCAATCCAAATATTTAGATTTAATGGATTAAATTTATGGCTTATAATAGTGATGATATATATATAATTTTTTATTCTATGCTGAAGTACTATCACATGTTAAAATTTAAACATTATAAATTAAATACAGATTATTCGTGTCAATCAAGTGTGATATAATTTGTATTCTTATCTCCTTTAAAAAATGTAAAAAATAAAAAAGTTTTACATTTGAGTCAATTGGTGAGAGATGTTAAAAAGAAAAATGTTATTTCCTATTATATAGCCTTTCTATTGAGTCCCCTCTCTAATATTAAAAAAAAATACAAATTATTCGTATTAAAATAAATGATTTTTAAGAAGAAAAGTCATGATCTGAATTGAATATTAAGACATTGATAAATAGACATATTCACTTATCAACTAAATTCATTAAGAGTACTAACGATATATTTTACATAGAGAAAAAATTTTTGCTTATTGAAAAATCAATAAATTAAGGATTCATAACAATTAACAATTCTTTAATTAAGATGATATTGTAGGAATATAGGGAAAATTTTTGTCAATAATAAGTGTGTATATCAATTTAATGAGAAAAAAATATATAGAGTAAAAAAAAATATCAATATTTTTTTATTTAGTAAAAAATAAAATAAAAAAAAATATTAATTAAAATATTTCATTACTTATTAATTTAATATATAAAATAAATTTATATAGACAAGAATTTTTAAAATATAGTTTCTGTCTATTAGTTAATGAATAATAATTGTTTAATGAAGAATCCTAGAAAACAGGTATATTGCAGGCAGACTTAAAAATAAAATAAAATAGACTAATTCCACATGCACAGTATTATTGTAGGCCAAGTCTTGTTAAGTCTTATTGTACGGATAGATGAGAAAGAGAGAAACAGAGATTTTCTTCAACATAACCGCGTTAGAAGTTTCCAAGCAAACCCCATTTCTCATTTCTCTTATTTTCTCATTTTACTCGTCTCTCTATTCTCTCTACTTAATTTCTTGATCCATCCCTTTTCAACATCTCTCTTTATATATGTGTACATGCCAATAAATGATGAAAATATATCAAGAAATTAAAGCTTTTTCAATATATATATATATATATAATAATTATTGTTACTCTAATTATTGATTAAAGCTTTAATATATCAAGAAATTAAAGCTTTTTCAATATATATATATAATAATTATTGTTACTCTAATTATTGATTAAAATGGAGGATTTGCCACCTGGTTTTCGGTTCTACCCAACAGAAGAAGAGTTGGTCTCCTTCTATCTCCATAACAAGCTTGAAGGAAGCAGACAGGACCTGAACCGGGTCATGGACCGGATTATACCCGTTCTTGATATTTATAACTACAATCCATGGGAACTCCCACGTAAAAATATCAATACTTCTCCTTTTACTTTCTTCTTCTTCTTCTTGAAAAGAAAATATATTTTCGTGTAAATAGTCTCCTTACTCTTTTTAAAATTATAAAGATCGAAAATTTTTGTGTTTGAATTTTCGCTTTATCATTATATGGTGAAAGAATTATTATTTTAAGTGCTACCCTTTTATAATGTTACTAAATTACTAAAAATATATATTTTCATATTATATATATAATTTTTTTTCCTAGCTAGAAAGTAAAATAATCATATGTATATTAATAATATAATTCAGGCCATATATATTTTGAATTTTTCTTGATAAATATTGGGAGATGGAGAGATTAGAGATACATAATAAAATTGGATATTGTTTTATTTTTATTTTATTTTATTTTTTTCTTTAAGAATTCGGTATTCAAAACTACTATACTGACTTCGATTAATTCGGATTCGAATCGAGTGAGATTATAAGGGAGACAAATCTCTCTACGAAAAGTTTTAAATTGGATATTATTTTTTATCCATGTTTATGCATTCTCATATATTTTATTTATTTTTGTTGAATTAAATTAATATATTATTATTATTTTGGTGGCAGAATTTGCTGGAGATCTATCAAGTAGAGACCCAGAGCAGTGGTTTTATTTCATACCAAGGCAAGAGAGTGAAGCTCGAGGAGGAAGACCAAAGAGGCTAACAGAAAGTGGATATTGGAAAGCAACAGGATCTCTTAGTAATGTTTATTCTAATAATCGTAATATTGGCACGAAAAGAACTATGGTTTTCTACAGAGGAAGAGCTCCCAGTGGACGCAAAACTGACTGGAAAATGAATGAGTACAGAGCCATTACTCAACTACAATCATCCTCATCATCTACTGCTACACCTCCATTGGTATGTGTGTATAATATATATACATTTTTTTCTTTTTATACATCAGAATTTTTTAAAAAAAATACTCTCAGCATGATAATATTCGAATTCTTTTTAATTTAAATTTTAATTATGAGACAAATACTTAATTAATTGATCAATTAATTAAGTATTTAGACTATAGTGTATATATATATATATATTTTAAAATGTATATACACACAAACACACATATAATGATAAATTATTATTATTGAATATTGAGAGAGCGATATTTAAATTTAAATTTATTATTAGATTGTATATATATTATATGCTAATTACTGCTATTATTATTATATCAAAGGTATGCTAAAAAACAGATTATTAATTCATCAGTACTAATTGAGTAGAATCCATAAGTTGACCTCCACTTTAATTAGTATAAAAAATTTAAAATATTGCTTCAATGATCTTTTTCCTAAACAAATTTTTGTGTGTCACGAGTTTTACTAATGGGTTAGAAGATCATTAATAGGTAGAGATTAATTTAATTTAATTATGCAGTAATGGCATATGATGATTAATTCAATGGCAGATGGAATGTACACTTAGTTTGTGGCTTAGCCAATCTGACAATAGACTCATATTTAAATTTTTTTCTACTAATAAAAACAATAATAATAATAATAATAATAAAAAAGGCAAATGGATTAGTTATATATGAACCTTAATTAATTATTCTAGTTCCAAAAACCCTAGCTAGCTATATCATATAAAAAATTATTATAAAAATACAACATTATTTCTTCTTCTTCTTCGTTGACTTTTGTTGCACCATAATGCATATGTACTAGGAGGCTTAATAGCATATTCAACAAAACAATTAGAAAAAAAAAAATATTTATGTAACTAAAAATTAAAATAAAATCTAATTTTTACAATAAAATATAATTATTCACAAAAATATCAAATTGTTTAAAGTTGAAAACCTTTTTTATTATTATTATTTTTTGTTTATTGAAAATATAATGAATTGAAATAACATTGTAAGTTACATAAGTAATTCTCTCTTTTAATATTTCTTAACAAATTGCTAATAATTTTTGTGATTTGAGATTTCAATTTGAAATTTTTTATTTTTCATATTCTTAAAGGAGATGAATTTTTTTTTTTTAATTGTCTGAAACTTCTTAAAATGAAGGAACATATAGGTAGTTAATTATAACCACTAAATTAGTAATTTAATGAATTGAAAATTTTATTTTTTTTCTTTTACACATAAAAAAGGAAAATCGATTGTTAATATTTGCATTACCTAACCTTTTATATTACAAAATAAATACTTGATCAGTGACGAATCATACAAATTGAAGATGCAATACCTATCAATAATTAATAGTTGGGTTAATTCTTTGACGATTTCTTGTTTGTATATTTGCAGTTAAGGCAAGAGTTTACTTTGTGCCGAGTATACAAGAAATCAAAAAGCTTGCGAGCATTTGATAGACGGCCATTAGGGGTGGAGATAGGTGATCAGATGGTGAGAGCTCAACAGGCAGCTGCAGCCCATGGCGATGAGGCAACAGCAACAACAACATCTCATCATCAAAGCCCTTTCACGGCGGGGACGGAGAGAACAAACTCACCGGATAGTTCCTCCTCAGAAGACCATGGCACAAATATTCCTACTCAAACTGGGGAAAGTAGTAACACGCCAATGTCTATTGATAATGAAACTTTGTGGGATTGGGATCAACTGGACTGGTATTATGAAGGCGATCACAATTAATTAATTTACTGCTCAAAATATTGGAAAATTAATTAAGTGGTATGGAGTTGCTCTTATTAAGAATAAATATAATAAATCATGGGTAGTATTTTATTTCTATTTTCACTAAATATTAATTTACTCAAGTCACATAAATTATATAATAAAAGCTAAATTCAAAAGTTGTTCAGAAATTATTTTATCATATCTCAAATAATAACTCTTTTAATGAATTTACTTCATTATTTTTTTTCTGTCATTATATTTTTGTAAATTCCAATTAAAGTTCATAAATATTTAATATATTTTTGTCTTTCTTTTAGTTGATCCATATATTTTATTTATATTAATATTCAAAATTTTCATAAGATAATATTTAAATTTAATAAAATAATACTCATATTTTGTATATATCATAATATTTTAAGTAAATACAGGTTAAATAAAAATAAAAGTGTGGATCTGCTATTAGTGTATGATAAAAAAAGAATATTAAAAGATTTTAGATGTAATTGAATTTGAATTCTATTAAATAAAATATATATATCCTAATACTATTTACTAAACAAATATTAATTAAAATTCAAATTAGTTAATCCATTAATTTTTTAGATTATTATTAAATTTTAAATTAATTAAAAGGTTTTGAAACTTGAGCAAAACATATTCGCTTAAAACATTCCATTATCGAACATTAACTAATATAATCAATAAGCAAATATATATAAAAAGTATGTGTTAAATAATGGCTCATAATCGAAGAATAGTTTACACTCAGAGTTATAGTAAATGGCTCTTCTGCACCCATATGATCCTCCTGACGGCCCAAATAAGTTTGTTTCGCTGGTCAGTATAGTAGTCGGAGGTGCAGGGGCAAAGCCCCTATGGTATGGTACAATTTTATTGAAGAGTAAAAATAATTGTGTAATTTTTGGAATAATAAATTATTATTTAAAATGTTGAACTCTAAATTCTTACCACTAGTTCTCTCAATACAAAAGTAACAAACAAAAACTTCTCGTGAATATAGACAGATTATCGAACCACGTAAATTTTATACCTTATATAATTGCTTCTATTATTTTTTTTCTTTAATTTTTTGTTCATAAATTAATACCAATCTAAGAAAATACAACAGTATAATTATACTGGCTCAATTATCCTTTTAATATAATTGATTTTATACTTAAAAAGATGATATAATAGTTTTTCTACTTAAAAAGATTGCTATCTTTGAAGTTAAATTTAAGAATTTGATTCATCATCTGTAAAATTTTATATTTTATTTATTATTAATAATGTAATTTATTTTTCAAGGATTAGAATTGTATTCTCTATCTCAATATATATATATATATATATATATATATATATATATATATATATATATATATATATATATATATATATAATTAAGTAAGTGTTATCATTGAGAAAAATGATAATTAGTATTTTAGTCTAGTGATAAAATGAAATTATATTAAGAG
>CATKHJ010873138.1:0-10392 GCA_949750685.1 Vernicia montana
TATTGATTTGAGATTGAGAGGAGGGAGATCTAACTTGGCTGTGGTAGCCTCTTACTTGGAAAACCATGAACGAGTTCGGGAGCTGATCGAGCCGTCTGGTTTGCTCGATCTTTTGACCCTTGAGTATACCCATGAGGGTAATCTTGCCTTGTTGCGAGCTTTGGAGAAAATATGGTGGGATACTACAGACACCTTCCATTTCTCATACGGGGAGATGACTGTGACTCCCCTTGACTTGACTATGCTGGCAGGGTTGCACTTTAGACATCGGTCTTTGGAGTTTTATCCATCTTGGACATCCATGCCATCTAAGAGGCTGATTGAGTTGATTGGCGTGGACCCACCACGCGGAGATGTACATATTTCCCGAGTCTGGCTTCGGGGTCAGATTGAGGTTATGACATATGTAGGCGGCTTTACTGATGAGCAGGTGGCTCGCCTGATTATCTTGATGATTCTGGGCTGTTCTCTCTGCCATACGAGGAAGGACACTATTGACTTAAATGTCCTTTGCTCTTTAGAGGACCTGAGTGTCCTTGGTGAGTTTGATTGTGGTGGTGCTACATTATGTGTGATGTACAGAGAAATGTCTGATCTTTTTTGAGGAGTCTTTTCTGGCTTAGGCGGGACCCATATTATCTGGGAGGTATACTTCTGTGCATTATTTCTGTTTAGTGCTTTATGCCCCCTGTCTGACTGACTACTGTCTGATTTGTAGTACTGAGCTTATGAGGGATCCCACAATAGATTGCATTCCGAGTGGCTATTTGTTGAGCTCGTAGAATCGGGATCGATATGATAAGCGGGGTTTTCATAGGATTAGGGCCTTCTTTTCTCAGCTTAACCCAACACAGGTTTTTTTTTTTCTTTTTGGACTTACTGTCTGTTTTGCAGGTTCGATGGATGCCTTTTGCTTTTAGGTTGATGTATCTTACACAGAGGACGGATTCCAGCTTAGCTTTGTCTTCTTTTTTCCTCCTTTTACACTCCCGGTCTGAGCGGATGTTTTATCTGGGGGAGAGAGTTCGAGGGCAGATCACCGGTGAGAGGATTGTTCCGATGGCTCCTCCTCTGAAGATGCGATTTGGATTGCACATTTTAGACCAGGACACTTTGGCGACAGGCCTTCCACCTGAGCCTTTCTTGGATTTAGAGTTTGATTATATCGAGTTTTGCCGTGCTTGCTTGATGCCTAGTGTGCCATTTCTGGATCGGCATGCTCAATCTAGTCATAAACACTCTGCTGTTGGTTCTGTTCATGCTCCTTTAGTTAGGAGGGGTGCTAGTGTGAGCCCTGGTTCCAGTACTGCTGCAGGGACTTCTGCTAGTAGAGCTAGTTCTACTGATATATTTTGGGCTCCTGATGTATTGAACTACATCTCAAATGAGCATGGGATGATGCAGTATGAGATCCCACGTACGATGCCCTGTGATTGGCCACCCTTTCCAGATCATGTTGGCGAGGTAAGCATGCTTGTGATTTTGTTGCTTCTGAAAGGATCATACAGCAAGTTTTCTAATCTTTATTCTTTTGCTTTTCACAGATTTTTGAGGATTGGGCTCATCATACACATGAGATGGTCGGTCAGCTACGGTCAGCTTTATCTATATCTTTAACCCTTAGCGGCCTTCCAGATGATGAAGAGACATCACCACTACGGAGGAGGAGGCACCGACGTGGCAGGCATTAGACTTTCTTTTGCTAGGATAGGCTGTAGGCTGATGTTATGCATGTATGCATGCTTTGAACTTTATGGTGTATTGAACTATATAATGAGATGTTTAGGAAAATACTCATGTTATGAATGTTATGTATGTCATGGATGCTTATGAATGTCATGTATACATGTTGTGTAATGAATGACAGGGCTTCTTCTTCTATTCAGCTCATCTTTTCTGCTCTTGCCGCTCATTTCTTTCTATTTTTCACTCTCTCTTTTTTTTTTTATCCAAAAATTAGTGCCTTGGATTACAGGGGGGCGGACGACCTTGTGGCAGCCAAAATCGGGGTTGCGGCGGTCAGAAGGCTGCTTGCAGCAACCGCAGGGGGCCTTGCGGCAATTGCAGGAGGGCCTACGAAACCGCAAAGGCACCCTGCGGCAAGAAAATTATTGCCGCAAATCCTGCCTGTAGAACCGTAGGGCAGACCTGCGGAAGCTTCCGTGATTCCTCTACTTTTGCTTCTATAAATAGCCCCCCAATGTCCCTAAAACTTCATCCCAGTGTCTTTTGCTTCTAATAAGCTTTTTACTTATTTTTTCTCCCTTTTTTCATTGTTGTCTTTTTTTTTTATTTTTTCTTTCTTTCTTCTTCTCTCTTTTCTTATCATGAAGCCCTATTTCAGTTATTATATGCATTTATGGACCAAGAATCTCGAACAAGTGGAGCGAATCAATTTAGGAAAGTTTGGGATTAGTGCCATGCCAACCCTGAGAGGGGTGAAAATAGATTGGGACTTTTTAAGGGCTTGCTTGAAATTTCGGGATCCAGAGGTACATGTCTTCAGATTTGGGGCTGGCATGGATGAGATGTGCCTAACTTTTGAGGAGTTTAGTATCCTTCTAGGATCCGACCCTGAGGCAACTCTGGTTGCTCCTGTTGAAAGGGTAGGTTACTTTAACACCTTTTGAGGGATTTTGGATTTGGATATGGCAACTGCTAGCCCTATGGTTGTTGAAGATTGGGTTGATTTGACTGCTGTGATCGCCGAGTTTCATGATCCTCAGAATTTTGAAAATGGTGAATGGCAAGACCGTCGAATGCGAGCCCTGGCTTTCTGCTTGACCTCAGGTAATCTATTTGTGGGCCCAGTGGGTTGGGGAGATATCAAAGTATCTGAACTGGTTACTCAGATGGAACAAGACAACTCAATTGCTGGGATTATCTTAGCTGAGACTATCCTGAGCTTGGATCGAGCTTATAGGTGTGACAGCCTTTGGTCTGTGAACCCGGTGATTTGTAGGTATGCTCTATCCCCTAAAGACTCTTGTCACTTTTATCTTACTTATGAGGCCATGTTTTTGGATAGTTATGGTTGAGAGATCATTTGCAAGTTGTGGCCCCTCCTTCCCGAGTTGACTATTCAGCGTCCTGGTATCGGTCTAGGAAGATAGTAAAGAAGATGGATTCTGAGAAGGCATGGACTGAGTGGCTGATTGACCTTGATCCAGAGGAGCTGCTGTGGGTTTGTCCTTGGTACAAAATTAAAAGTTCATGACCATGAGCTTTGGGTATAGGATGGTATATCTACTGGGTTTGCATATGGTGACTTTCTACCAAGGAACCAGGGTGATGCGGCCGATGGATCATACACAAGGCGTGCCCCCAGATGGTGCTGTCTTTGAGTCTACTCTGATTACCCCTATTGTGGCTAGGGCAGTTACCAATGGATGGGCTAGGAGTTTCTATGTTCTCCCTTCTTACCACTTTGACAGGTTGGAAGCTTATGATTTATGGTGGATAGCTGCATGTTGGCCTGCTGAGAAGGTTAGGAGGGTGGCCATACTTAAAGAAATTGAAGACGAGACACCTAATTAGATGGACTTAACTATGACTTAGGACTTAGGGATTTTAGGATATGAATAAAACTTAGACTCTTTTTTTTGTTATTTTTTATTTGTCCTTAAATCCAGTTTGAATAAAACATCACTTTTTGCTTTAATTTCTCTCTTTTATGATGCAAGCAAAGAATCCGATAAATAATTGGCACAAAAATAAAATTTTATTAATATTTAAACCACACCCAAATAGGTTACCTACGTATCTCCTTGCACAATCTTTTATTAATATTTCTTTTTTGGAGAATCAGGTTTATGTAGTTCTTAGTTACAAAAGATGTAAAATGATGTACAAAACTAACATTTATTCAAAATAACGTTTTAACTGATCCAAGTTGTTTGGTCTGGCGAACTCAATTCCATCTAAATCCATGAGAATAGCGCCTCCCCCTGACAGGATTCGTTTGAGCACATATGGCCCAGCCCAATTAGGTTTGAATTTTCCTCTGGGATCATGTATTGGGGCACGAATTTCCTTCAGCATCAAATTTCCTTCTTGTAATCCTCTGTCTCTAACTTTCTTGTTGAAGTGCCTTGCTAACTTCTGTTGATAACCCTGAATCCGATACAAGGCATCCATCCTCTTCTCGTCAATGGCATTCAGTTGATCATGATAGCCTTTTATCCATTCTGCTTCTTCTAACTGACTTTCTCTCATGACGCTTGCTGATCTGATCTCAACTTCTATCAGTAAAACAACTTCCATTCCATAAACTAGTGCATAAGCGGTTGCACCTGTTGGGGTACGGACAGAGGTTCAGTATCCCCATAAGGCAAATGATAGTTGTTGATGCCAATTCTTGTGATTATCAGTCATTTTCAGCAAAAGGGACTTGATTGTCTTATTTGCTGCTTCCACAGCACCATTAGTTTATGGGTGGTAAGGAGAAGATCTGTGATGCTATATCTTTTCCTTTTTCAACAAGTGAACTACTTCTTTTTGAAAGTGTGATCCATTATCTGTAATGATCTCAAAAGGGACACCAAACCGACAAAAGATGTTAGTTTGGATAAAATGGGTGACTCTTTTGGAATCTAACACCTGATAAGGAGTTGCTTCTACCCACTTTGAGAAGTAGTCTATAGCCACCAAGATGTACTCATGACCTCTAGAGGATTTGGGACTTATCCTTCCAATGACATCAATCCCCCATGTTGCAAAAGGCCAAGGAGTTGCAATTGGGTTTAAGGGAACCGGAGGTTGCTTTTGGAGCTTGGCATATATCTGACATTTATGGCATCTCTGCACAAATCTTGCACAGTCTTCATTCATGGTTAGCCAGAAATAACCCAAGTTTATGATTTTTTATGCTAAAGCAATTCCATTCATATGCGGACCTTCTTCACCCCCATGGACCCATTCCATGACCTGCAAAGCCTCTTCCTCAGTTACACACCTTAGGTGTATGTTATCCCAGGTCCTTTTGTATAAGACATCATCATTAGGGATAAAATTGCTGGCAAGTGGCCTTAGAGTCCTTCGTTCTGACTTGGTGGCACCCTCTGGATACTTTTCATTTCTGATGTAATTGAAAATGTCCTAGAACAATGGCTTCTTATCAGTTATCTAGATTTGCATACAATGAGTATAGTACCCAGGTTGCTTTTTTACTTCAATTACCACAGGCTTGATTATGTACCCATCTGTCATGTCGAGCATTGATGCAAGAGTAGCCAAGGCATCTGCAAATTGGTTTTTAGCTCGAGGTAAGTGATGGAATGAAAGCTTAAGGAAATTTTGTGCCAGGTCGTCCAAGCGTTGACGGTAAGGAACCAAACGCTCTTCTCTTATTTTCCATTTGCCAATGGCCTGGGATACAATCAGATTTGAGTCTCCAAACACTTTTAGGTGAGTAATCTTCAGGTTCATTGCCACTTCTAATCCTATTATGCATGCTTCATATTCAGCCTCATTGTTTGTCACTTCAAATGCCAATTTGACAGCTATGGGTAACTGCTCACCTTCTGGAGTAACAAGTACTATTCTGGCACCATAACCCTTACTATTGGATGCACCATCAAAGAATAACCTCCAAACCTCTGGTTTAATTTGTAAGATGTCTTCATCAAGGAATTCTGGTTCAGACCATTCACCATCTACAGGGGCTGCTGCTAACTGATCTGCTATTGCACTCCCTTTTATGGCCTTCCTAGCGATATATTTTAAGTCATAAACAACAAGGACAGCCATCCATCGTGCCATCTTACTATCAAGAACTGGCCTCTCCATAAGGAATTTCAAGGGGCTCTTGTCAGCAAGGACATGAGTAGTATAAGAGCTTAAGTAATGCTGGAGCTTATGACACACCTACACCAAGGCAAGGCATAATTTTTCAATCTGATTGTATTTGAGTTCGTGGGCCAGCATCCGCTTGCTTAGGTAGTAGATGGCATTTTCCTTGTAGGATTTAGGGACATTTTGAGCAAGCATTGCCCCCATAGCTTCTTGGGTGACAGAAAGGTATAAAAGCAGTGGTTTCCCTGGCCTTGGTGGTTGGAAGACAGGAGGATTCAACAGGTATTCTTTTATCTTCTCAAAAGCTTTTTGATAGTCTTCATTCCACTGCTTGGAGGCTCCTTTCTTTAATAGCTTGAAAATTGGACCATATACATCAGCCAATTAGGCAATGAAACGGCTAATGTACTGTAATCGACCAAGAAAGCCTCTGATTTCTTTCTCTATTTTTGGAGCTGGCATTTTTATAATGGCTTTTGACTTTGCAAGGTCTACTTCTATTCCCTTTTGCTAACCATGTACCCAAAGAACACTCCTGATGATGTGCCAAATATACACTTGGTTGGGTTCAGTTTCAGATTGTATTGGCGAAGTCTAAGGAAGAATTGCCTCAATGCTTCCAAGTGTCCTTCAATTATTTCAGATTTTATTACCATGTCATCTACATACACCTCGACATCTTTATGCATCATGTCATGGAAAATGGTAGTGGCCATTCTTTGGTAAGTTGCCCCTGCGTTTTTCAACCTAAAAGGCATAACTCGGTAACAGGAAGTACCCCATTCCATCACAAAAGTAGTCTTTTCCTTATCACGTGGATAAACTTGGATTTGGTTATATCCCGCATACAGGTTAGTCAAAGAGACTACTTTAGAACCTGCCATACAGTCAACCAATAGGTCAATATGAGGTAATGGGAAATCATCCTTTGGGTAAGCCTTATTCAAATCCCAGTAATCCACACACATTCTTACTTTCCCATCTTTTTTTGGAACTGGTACGATGTTTGCAAACCAAGAAGGGTAAGTGATTGGCTCAATGAACCCATTGTCTAATTGCTTGGTGATTTCCTCCTTAATATTCAGAGACCATTCTGGCTTCAATCTCTGTAATTTCTGCTTGATAGGTTTTATATGCTCAAAGGTGAGAATCTTGTGTACTGCTATGTTTGGATCCAGACTAGTCATATCTTTTGGTGCCCATGCAAAACAGTCCACGAATCCTTGAATCAGTTTGGACGAATCATTCCTATTATAGCATGATGATGCAATGAATGTAGTTTTGGGTGTTTCATTAGTGCCACAATTTATTGGTTCTTTTCCATTATCATTTTTTACTTCATTTATTTCATTTTCTGATGATGTTTCATTCAATTTGGATTTAAGGAAAGAAACAGGTAACACAGGATCGTAAGAGGAAAACTCAAGCTTTTTATTATAAATGAAATAGCCATTGTCCAAAGTTACATCGAATTTGAAAGAAGGACCAACATGGCCAACTATAGACTCAAAATAGGAAAAAGAACTGACAGACTCTGACTCAGACTTTGACTCAATATCAGACTCGGATTCAGACTTAGATTTAGACTTGGACTTTGGCTCGGACTCTAGCTCTGACTCTAGCTTGGACTTGGACTTTGACTAGCCATCCTCCTGCTTCTTATAGTACCAGTTGTCAAGTTGGGTCTGGGTTATTTGGATCAGCTTGGTTGGATCTATTATTTCTTCAGCTCCCATCATGAAGACTTACTCAAAAAGAGTAGCCTCTATATTCTCCTCCCAATCTTGTTCCAACATGAAAACTGGATCACAATCTTCTAGGGGAAGCCTGACATCAAAGAAGATTTCAAACCCTGGGATTAGTTTCTTAATGATGAGGCATAACCACTAGCCACAATAATATTACCAAAAGGTTCAAAGTCAAAAGTAATGAACTCTTTACCTCCTTCTTCCTCTATAAACTGCACTGTGTCAAAGGAGAAACCAGATAATGGTAAGGAGGATAGCTCAAGTTGGATTTCCAGGATGGGCATTGGGCTTGGGACTTCACTTTTCCCATACATATCCCCTTTAATAGTAACAATCGAAGTTCCATTTAGGAACTTAAGCTTTTGGTGGAGTGAGGAGGGGATAACTTTGGCTTGATGTATCCATGGTCTTCCAAGGAGGAGGTTAAAGCATGCAGGTACATCAATAACTTGGAATGAGATAGGAGAAGTGATAGGTCTGATGGTGACATCTAGAGTAGCCACTCCCAATACTTCCCTCTTGGTATTATCATAAGCCTTTACAATCTTATCAGAAGGTGTAAAATCTGAGGCCTCTAATCCCAAACAATTTGATACTTTCAAAGGGTAAACATTTAAAGCTGATCCATTGTCAATTAGTACCATAGGGACAGTCTTTCCATAGGTCATGACTGTTATGTACAGGGCATGGTTATGGCTAGGTTCTCCCTTTGGTAGGTCATAATCATTGAAGGAAATGGATATATCTTTGGTAGTATTAGTGATCGAAGCTACCAACGTTTCAGGCGTTATGTCTATTGGAGCTTGACATTGATTTAGCGCCTTGCAAAGAGCTTGGCGATGAGGGTATGAGGATTGGATGAGACTCCAAATAGAAATGTTTGCTTGAGTCTTTTTAAGCTGCTTTAAGATAGAGTCTTCCTCAGGTTCAAGACTACTTTTCACCTTCTCCATGGGGGGTGGAATGGGCTGAATGAGAGATTGGTTAATCTGAGGGCCAGGTGGTTGGAAGATTCTCCCACTCCTGGTTATGGCATCAATTTCTTCAACAAGATTACTTAGATCAAGCACATAGCAGAAATCTGAAATGGATCAAATCAAGGAGACATGATCCACGTCTGGCTCGGAAGAGGTGATAAAATTGACTTGGTGATTAGGGAGAGGATTGGTGGAAATGTTGGGCTTGGTTTTAGGAGGGATTATATCACCATTATCAATCAGGTCCAGAATCCTATGCTTCAAAGCTTTGCAAGCATCTGTTTTATGCCCTGCCCCTTGATGATATTCACAATATTCATTAGGGTTGTAATTCCTGGGTAAGGGATCAGGAGGAGATCTTGGTTCCAAAGGCTTTACCATTTTTGCTTCCAAGGCCTTCTTGTAAACCACTACCAATGGCATCCCCAAATTCGTGAAGGCCCTTCTTTCCAATCTCAGTGGTTGGTGGTTAGAAATGGCAGATACCTCCCCCCTTTCTGATTTGTTGAGGAGGTAACATTGGTCTGGTAGGGTGTGTTCTTTTTGTATCTAGGATTGGAAGGTTCTTCTTTGATTTGGCCACTTTAGATCAGGTCTTCTATTTTAGATGCGGTGGTAATTAAGACTTTAAAGATTGGGAGGTATTGGGTGAGGAGGTGATTTTGGTAAACGAAAGAAGGTTTTTGACAATAATGTCAATCTGCTCTTGTTCAGTAGGGCGGTTCACCATTTGAGCAGCCTTAGCCCTCCACCTCATAAGGAACGTGGAGAAGGACTCCTTTTGGTACTGCTTGGTAGTCTCAAGATCCCTCCTTGTGACATTAACCTCTATGTTGTAGTGGTACTGCTTAACTAAAGCATTGCAGATGTCATCCCAAGTTTGCTTCTGGTTCATGTCTAGGTCTACAAACCATCTCATTGCAGCCCCAGTAAGAGACTGTTGAAAGAGTTGAGAAAGGAGCTCATTGTTCACACCCAAAGGATTCATCGCCCCCACATACATTTTCAAGTGAGTTTTAGGACAGGTGGTTCCATTGAACTTGTCTAGGTTTGGCATTTTAAACTTAGGTGGAACCCTAGCATTGAGAAAGAGTGTCAAGGAGCTTACATCAATCACATCATCATGCCTCTTGATATTTTTTAGGGTTCTTTCCATGGCTTCGAATTTTTCCATGAAGGCTTTGAGATCAGGATAGGAGAAAGCTTCCTTTCCTTGAAAAGGATTCAATGGAGAGGAAGTAACAAAGTGGGTGGTGATATTTGGGTTTTCCATGGCTTGAGGGACACTAGCTACTGCCTTGCCTTTGTCAATGAGGTCAATTACAGTCCTGGAGGTAGAGCCAATGTTTGTGTGGGCTCGGGTCAAAGCAACTTGAATAAGGTTTGAGGCAGCTTGGTTCAGAACTGGGCTTAGGCTATTGATACTGGCTCGACTAACCATGGCTTGCACCTCTTCTAGAATGGACTGTCTCTAATCTTTGAGCTCGGCCCGTATCGCTTGCAGATTCTCTTCTTGTTTGATGATGAGAGTGGCTAAGAGTGTGTTCAGTTGAGTTGCTTCATTAGGATCATTTGGATCATTAACATTCAGGTCCTTTGGCAAATTTCCTTCTAGATTGGCCATTTTCACCTTACAACCAAATAAAGGTAAATGGGTAAGTTTAGGATCACAACAAGTCAAAATGGGTGGAAAGACTATTTAGGGAAAGAAAACGGTATGAGCTTGGTATACTCTCCACTTGGTTCAAGGTTCTTGGTCTAATGCATGTGTGCATGGATGCATGAATGAAAAGTCATTTCATGAAAATGCAACTGTACAAAGCTTTAATTATGGTACATACAACCTAAGGTCAACTCTATGTTCATTACATGAT
>CATKHJ010873238.1:0-12958 GCA_949750685.1 Vernicia montana
ATATATATATATATATATATATATATATATATATATATATATATATATATATATATATATATATATATATTTAGTTAATTTGACTTGGATTCAAACTTGTGTTCCTAAGAGACGAATTTAATATCTCTAAATTAAAGTTTATTTATTAGATAATACTTTGTTTTATTTCTCTTCAGAAACAAACCATAACAATATGGACGGCTTCTTAACTTTACCAGAAAAAGTGGGAGAATATGTACTGTAGAATATGGACTTGGAAAGTAAAGAGACTAGTAAAATTACCCTTAAAGGGGCCACTTAAATTAAAAAAAAAAATGGCAGGAGCCCAGAACTTGTTTGTCCTATTGGCAAATGTAAAAACAACATTAAAATAGGTAGTAATAGATATCAAGAGTTCAGGGGCCCTTACGCCCCAAGAATTTATATCTTTATCCATGAAGAATTATATACTAGTAGTGGAAGTTGGTTTTCATGTACTAATCTATTGTTGTACCCTAGGTTGGGGCATGCAAATACAGAACTGTACATTATCATTATAATCTGGCAATTGGCAATTAAGTCAAGCATGCCATGTGCCTATTTATTGTTTTGTTTCCCAAACACCTCCTTCCTGGCTCCTGAACCCTCATAATGTCAATCCCATAATAAATTTAGTTTAGGTGCAGTAAGTTTTCTCATAAATTATAGAGATAGCACCAATTGTGCTAAAAAGTTTTTGCATTTTTATAATTCATTCATTTTTATCAATAATCAAGCAATAGAAGATATAATTCAATGAAAGGAAAGATTCAAAATCTGGTGGGGTTTTGAGGAGTGATAACTGAACAGAAATTGTGGGCCTTCATCACATATTCCATTTTCACTTTTATATTATATAGGCCTTGTAGCCCATACTTCAATTGATTGGGCCCCTCTTAGCCACTAGGCCTATCCAATTCTCCCTTCTTTGATTTTGTATTATAAGCACCAAACAAGGGAGGGTTTTGTTTTAATATCTATTATTATTATTATAGTTCCATTACTCCGTTTGCTAGTTTCATATGTAGAAATCTTTTTAAAAGCAAAGGAAGCTAAAACAAAAAATTTCTGAAACAGGAGAAAAGATGGGGTCCTTGTCACCGCAAAAGCACACAGTCTTATCTATATGTATGTGTTAATAGATGTGGATGGTGCACTGGCATGAGCACATGCACCTGCCAAAACACTTTATAACTTCTATTTTAATTGTACATTTTTTTTTCCTCCCAAGGAATTGGTAAAATTTTGTGACCTTTTGCAGGAAAAAGAGATGAGATGAAAAAAAAAAAAACTCTTTGAATGGTGTCCAATCCTTATCGTAGTTGGACTTGGTTGTCGTTGTCATTCTGGTCTCTGTCTCCGCTATTGGGACCTTTGGCAGGTGATAACTTCACTAGGCCTTCTGTACTCTCATTATTTGCTATGGCTTTTTTTTTTTCAACAATATTTGCTATGGCTTTAAATACTTGAAACCTATTATCATCATATAAAGTAAGTAAATAAACATATTTAGTAAAAGACAAAAAACTTAAAGAGTTAAAGGTTATTTATTCATAGTAAAAGACATTAAAAATTAATCAAACCACACATATTTAGAGGAATTTCATTGCATTTGTGTCGAGATTAAAGCTTAAAATATTTTGCGAATGAAGCTATAGCATGTACACATATCATTAGTTTTAGGCTCCGTAAATACAACTTGAATTCTTAAGTCTTACTTATTTTTGAAAATAATTACTGACTCAATTAATGCAAATACACTCAACTAATAAATTATTAATATAAAATTAACATTCTAAGTCAATATGATTTTGATTAAATTTAGCATTTCCCATATTATAATTGTGAAATTAGAATCATTTGAAAATAACATTTGATTAAATATTCATTGAATAGTAACCTTACTTTCTCTCTTGATACTCCTTTGTCGCTCTTTCAATTTGTCTAAATATGAGCTATTGCCGGTCATTTTGGCCGATGACAAGCCCAAAAATTTTCATTTTTCTTAGTTTTTTTATTCCATTGTTCTTGTTTTTTTAGTTGATTATATATGTTGTTATATGTCTTTTGTTGGCTTATTTTATCTACCGTCTTCATCGATTTTTAGGTATTTTGGCGCTGGATCTGCCATTGTGGTATAACCATAGATATTTTTGACCTTGTTCTGCCTGTCCACCGGAACCATCCTTCAACAAAGCTGGTCTTAGATGGATGGAGATGGATAAGAGAAGATTTTGCTAGTAAAGATAGAGGTGAGCAAAATCGAACCGAAATAAAAAAATTAAATCGAACCGATTGGTTCGATTTGATTTTTACCAAAAAAAATTTGGTTTGAACTGAACCGACCGAAATTTATATATATTTACCAAAAAAAATTTGGTTTGAACTGAACCGACCGAAATTTATATATATATATATATATATATATATATATAGTTTATTATAATAAAAAGAAAAAAATCAAATAAAAAAATCAAACCGAACCGAACCATACAATATATTATATTATATATAATAATTTTGATATATATATATATATAGTTTATTATAATAAAAAGAAAAAAAATCAAATAAAAAAATCGAACCGAACTGAATCGAATCATACAATATATTATATTATATACAATAATTTTAATATATATATATATATATATATATATATATATATATATATATATATATATATATATATATATATAAAGAAAAAAAAAACAGTGAAACCGAAAAATCGAATCGAACATAACCGAACTTTTTCGGGTCGATTTTCACTATAAATTTGGTTTGGTTCGGTTTGAGAAAAATATAATTTCGATTATTTCAGTTTGATTCGGTTTTGAACTGAATTGACCGAATGCTCACCTCTAAACAAAGGCTTTGGTATCTCAAGGCTAGATCTTTTGAAGGTTGATTTACGTTTTTTGTTGGGATCCATAGCCGTTGACAGAGAGAAGCCTCTTCTCAAGCCATGACCATTTCAACAGAGGGTTGCTCTTTGTCAATCTATCACTGCAAATGGAGACTTGTGGCAGTGGAGGGCTGGTTTGTAAACTTAATGGTACAAGGATTGTGGGTCTAGTCCAGATGCGTTTTCCTTGCCTATTCTGATGATCTTCTCTTTCTCTTTGGTTTCATCGGCGGTGTCATCGCAGGTGATGGAGGAGGCTTCTGGAAGGGCTAAGAGAAAGGGGCAAAAATGGTATACAACTTTGTTGGTAGGCCTTAAGGCCGATTATTCCACATACATTTGGTATGTGGCTGTGTTGGGCTACAAGCCCAGTAATAAAAAAGCACTCAGTTGTGTATGTTATTATATTTGGACAAAAAGTCCATTATGTTGTATTCCTTTGGGCTACTCATGTATTTGTATTGTTATTGAGCTTCATACCCTTTTAATGCTAGCATAATATATCTTCTTTGGACAAAAAAAAAAAAAAATTAGAATCATTGAAATAACCTATTGACATTTGAATATTTTGGTTTCCCTTTAGAAAATTGAAATTAAATCAAATATAAAATCCTACATTCAATTAGAAATAAGCAATCTTGTCCTGCGAGGCTTGATTTTGGAGATACCATGAGTATACCAAGACTTAGTTTAATAATAAGTGTATATACATTTAGTAGGGTTGTTCACGAGTCGGTAGGGATGGTTTTAGTACCCAAATTCCCACCGATTGGTTAACTAATCGGTTTGTAAAAATTCTACCGACACGAATTATAAATTAAAATTCTGATTATGTCGAGTATTAACTTCGGTCGACTTATAATTTCAATTCTGCCGAGTTAAAATTAAGAAACACATCTCCATGGCTTTATTGTCTTCTCCATACAAGGCCACCTGTTGCAAACCTAACAAATTGAATTGGGTGGAGCGATTATATGGGAAATTGATAGCAAACTCACATTTTGATAATTGGAGAGGAGAAGAGAGAAGGGAAGGGTAGGGGTCAGAGTGTAATAATCTGAATTTTATTAATTTTAAAATCCTATTTTATACTTGTCTCCTTCCCAGCTTCATTTTAATGCCCATATTGTCTCTTGAAGTTAACTGGAAACATAGATAGAAAAAGTTGGTGGCCGAAGCTTGCTTTGCTTATTCCAACGAGATGGTGGCGAATGGCATATATTTATGAGCTCTTTATATGTGACAGTTACAATTGTCATATTGCAGTTTTGTTGTTTAGTAGATAGTCAGACTTAATACAGTTTCTAAAAGCCTTATGTTTTTCCGTTTAATCGTGTCAGTTACGTGCCTTTAGGTTCTAGTCGTGACACTGAGTATTAGTGGTGGCGGTGATGGTAGTGGAAACTGGCAGTGATCTTGGTTCTTTAAATGGTTTTGTGAGAAATCGACGGCAAGCTCAAATTTTGATGATTGGAAAGGAAAAGAGATAAGGGAAGGTGGAGCCTTAAGTATGAGTAGCGTGGTGGTGGTGATCCTTTACATGGTTTTATGGGTGGTTTTCATAAGAGTTGATGCCAGTGATTGAGCAAGTGACCAGTAAAAGTGAAAGAGAAGAACATATAATAAAGGGAGAGATACGATAGATTATAGAGAGAGAAAGACGAGATATTATATTTTGAGGAGTGAAAAAAGTGGCAGCATTAGGGTTGACACGTTTAGTTACCATTATTTTTTTATATATATATAATATCGGTTTCGAATCAATTATACTTAAATTTATAAAATCTCTACCGACAGTTGAAAAAAAAATATCATAATTTTTAAAATTTAGAACTGCCGCGGATGTTTCCAATTTAGCAACCGATGAAATCGACTTTTGAAATTTCGATTTCTTTGGTCGAGTCAATTATATCGGGTGATTTGAATAGCCCTAATACCTGATTAATAGATTTATATTCGATTATCCTATTCTGATACTAAAATTATTTTTGGAGAAACCATGGCCATTAAGCCTAGGGCTTTTAGTTTACCGGTCCAAGGCCCATATGGAGCCCATGTCGGGCGAAATCGACCCAACCACCAACCGAATTGGGATCCAGAAAAATTCAAATCCATGGACACGGACACCATGTTTGGATAGCTAGAAAATTGCAGTTTCAGTTACATCACAGCTTTTGGCCCAAAAAAAAAAAAAAAAAAAAGTTACATCACAGCTCACTCTCTACTCTCCAGTACCTGTGCTGTATGGAATGCTTTCACTCTGGGACCAAAGAGAGCCGTTTCAGACTTGTAATTGCTTCTTCAGCTTCGGCAAGGAATGGTAATTTGTTACGCCTTTCCATATTTGAATTGTTTATTTTATGTTTTTAATTGTTTAGATAGCCTATAGAGATTATGCTGTTATTTATGTGTTGAAGATCTGATAATACGAGAAAATGGTGTCTTTTTCAATTGAAAAATGGATGATGTTTCTCACAAAACGAAACGCAAATAATTGTTATACTTTGCTTAATATTAGGGCACAAAGATCTTAATTCATGTTTCCATGTCCATATTTCAAGGGTTGTTTCTATATTGTTAATTAGCAATGCTTCATTATATGTGTTCTATGCTTATTGAGATCCAAACATGGTCTTAGGAATCAATTAATTAAGATTAATAATACTTGGTCATATTTCTAGTGTCTCCACTTAGCCTCACATTTAAACACCACAAAAATTGAAGAGATTATTACCAAAAGTATCCACTTTCAGCTTAATTTTTTTAATGGGTAGAAGTAGGTTGGAATACCCAGTCACTCTCTCAACAAGACAGGAGAAAAGACACCAGAAGAGTACTAGTTTGGTCACTTGATACCACACACAAAAGGTGGGAGACAACCTTGGTCCACCCTGCTGATTTTAAACCCTACATTAGATCTTCAGTCAAAGCACTTTTTATTATGAAAAATCCTAGTTGGCTTTGCAATTAGCATGATTAAGAAATTAGAGACATCTCATCCTAGTCCAAGCCTCATCAAAGACTGAGAAGAAACCTCTAGAGCATTAATTCCTTTACATTTAGAGCTATTCGCCAAACACTAACAGTTTCTGCTTTGAGGGAAAGAAAGATTTTTAAACTTTGATAATTATTGAGGATCTGTCTAATCTCAATCATAACTTTATTATTTTTTTGACATCATTCAATGGTGGCCACAATGATCTGTCTCATCTGAATCAAGAAAGAGAAATATCTTTAGTTGACATTATTAACCTCTCAGTTTTCATGTAATATGCATGTATAATGTATCAAGCCCATATTAAATGTAATCGTGATATGTGAGCTCTTGTAAATTGAAGCTATAAGTTAAATCTATCACTTATTCAAATATGTTTGCTCTCAATCATAATTAAGCTTTCTTTTCATGGATAGGCCTGTAATTAATCAGTTTTATCTAGAATCAACAAATTTATTGCACTGAAAGTAGAACCTCCTTGTTGCATGTTTGAGCTGCAAGTTTGATTCAAGCCCTGGTATGCATGACTAGTTGTGTTTAAACCAATCACAATAGTTTTATCATGGCATCTACCATGTCTCATACTGCCCAAAATGTAGGGCTGTAATCAAGCCGAGCCAAACTTTAATTTGCTTAGGCTCAGCTCGATATTTTTTTTATAACTCGAGTTTAAAAATCATGGTCAAACTCTGCTCGGTTAAACTTATTTATAAATTATAATCGAATTTGATTCGAGCCCGACTCGTTAATAAATTATGATTGAGTTAAGTTCGAACTCAACTCGGTTTGAAACTCGTTTATAGCTTGGTAGAATACTCAACTTTCTAAATATTTATTTTTAATAAAATAAATATAACAAAAAATACTTAAAACTAATATAAAAGCAAAAACATCCAATTAGTAAAAAAAATCCAATCATAAAATTGAACATTACATGTATCATAAAGATATTATTTAATAAAAAAAATATTTTTAAAAATTATAATATTAGATTATATAATAATAAAATATTAGATTATGTTAATTAGGAGTATATATATTTTAGTGAAATTGAATTACCAAAAAAATTATAGGAGTATTAAAATATATTTTTTGAAGTGCCAAAATAATAATAATAATAATAATAATAATCGAGTTGTTCACGAGCCTATTAATTGATATGTTCGCGAGTCTGTTCACGAGCTTATAATCGAATTATTCACGAGTCTAATAGAACCGAACTTAATTTTGCTCAAACTCGGCTCGTTTATTCGTCGAATCTTAAAATTAGGCTTAAATTTGGCTCGTTTATAAAACGAATCGAATACGAACGAACTTTTATCGAACCGAACACCGAGCCGCTCGCGAATGACTTGCCTCATTTACACCCCTATCAAAATGTAGGTTTGCTTAACATTTGTATGACCATTTTGATATGTTATGTTACATATGATAGGTATTAAGGTAGCATGAAAGATTGACAATTATCATGCACCCACTAATGCTATACACTATGTTAACATCTTTAAAACTTCAAAAAAGGTGTTAAAATGTATTGAGAAATCAACACAAAGGAGCTGCAGTGGATATTAAAGGAAATGGAAGAACGGGATATTTACACATTAAGCAGAAGAAACGGGCACACAACATATTTAGGCCATTTTTACCATTTATATTACTAGTGATGAACAATTGTTTTTGCATAGTCTGAAATTCTGTAATTAATGAATAAAATTACTGAAACATTCTGATGTATGCCTGCTTCTCATAAACTTCAGAATCCTTGAGTCAAAGTATCCCTGAAGTAGCCATGGAGTAGCATTTCTTCTGATTTTCTATTGAAGATATTTATGAAAAATTTGTTCTATAAACAGTACGGACAAATATCTTACAATTAGTTGTCAATATAGAAGATTCTCATCTGAGCTACTCTTATTCATTTGCTTCTTGTTAGCTGGAGCATTTCACTATATGCTTTTGGTTTGCTTTACCTGTGAAATTACAAACAAAAGAATCATGCAAATTAGATGCAGTTTTCCTTTGTAATTTTAGAATTTGGTAATAATCTTCTCAATCTTTTAGGTCTCCTTTAGGCACTCTTTAAAGGGTTTTTTTTTTTTTTTTTTTATCTATAGTCCACTTGTTTATTTATTGTTAGGCTCAAGAATCATAGAATCATTTTCTCTTGTGGACAAGAACTAGTTCAAAGGGGTGGGTTTTTGTTAGGAGTCATCAGTGAATATAAGGTCAAATGTTAGTTAGCCAGCTGGTATAAGTTAGTTTTGTAACTGACTAGTTGGTAACTCAGATCAGTAAATAAAAAAATTGTAACAAACAATGGTTACACTCATTAAAATTAATAACAGAATATCTTACTTTTATTCTCTCTCTTTCTCTTCTACTAGAACTTTGATTCTTTTTCCCCATCATTCTCACTCTTTCTCTCCTAATTTTCTCTCATCTAAACTCTCCAATTTATGTTCTATGATTCTTGAGCCTAACATTTATCAGATATCAAATGGGATGATCTAGTCTGAGGCTACTTTTATGTTATCACGTTAGGAGATAAATGAGGATTGTGAGTCTGTGCATGCGTGTTTGTGAAGGGCTGAATGGGTGAGTTGAAGTATTACATAGTTTGTAGCATGGTTGATTGAATGCTGGATCTTCAGTTGGCTTAGGAGGATCCTGACCAAATATCATCTCACAACTCATGTCATCAAAATCTGCAATCAGATGGCACAGAACAATTATAAAGCTACACCAATGGATGAGTTTTATGTTGATTTATCATATATTAATTGCAGACTGGTAATATTGTGCTTCTGTGCTCAACTTATGATTGACACTAGGGAATATGACTAAAATTCTAAATTGGGTGCTTGTGGTCATGTTAAATATGTTATAGGTTTACAGAACAATGATTGGTTTCATGGGAAACGAATGAAAATCAGTATCTTGCATTTAACATGGTGGACTAGACGGCACTAATTATGGAATCATTTATGTTTAATTTACGGTCAATACTATTATCTTTTCTGAATTTTCAATTTATATTTTTAATTGATCTCTATGCTGGAATTCTCACCTGAGATTGTATGGGTCTACATGCAGTTATGTGCCCCAAGTGGTTAAGCTTGGGGCCCTACATTGACATCATGAGCAAGGTCTCCACATTCTCTAGTGCAGGTACTATTACTCTGTGAAATACGATTTCTTTTCCTTTGTATTTTTTTTTTAATAGTTTAGAGATTTCTTGATCAAGTAATATCAGTAATTGTTCTCTATTAATCTGCAACCTCCCTAGGTTTATCTAACAGAAAAGACAGCTCATAATATGGCCTGTCTGAAGGCATCTAAAATCAAAGGTTTAACCTTCTGATGTGGAATAGATAGTATATATTTGATCACTGAATAAGTATACTTACTGGGTACCATGTCAACTGGCATTCCCAGGGAGTGCTTAATAAAGGTCTGAGTGGGTATCTTACAGAGATTAGTACACATCCCAACGCAATTGGTCTCTTCTAAAAACCTGCAAAATAGTAAATAAAAATAAAAAAAAAAAAAGGTGTCAACTTCATGGATTATTACTAGTATTAAAATTTTGAATGATTATTTGATAAGGACGGTGATTATTGCCATTATGATGTCCATGATGTTAATGGAAAAAATAGGGTCTGCTTAGCAACACACACACTCATCGGAGCATATTGGTTTTAGGAATGAAAAGTGTCATATGGGACCCATAATAGAATTATCAATTTTCTAAGTTAAACTTGAACAGAGAAGAAGTTAAAAGTTACCTGCACTTTTTTATATGGACTACATTCTTTTCTTTTCTCCCATTGAACTCAGATTCCCGCACCTTGCTTGTAAAACAATAGGTCAGTCATGTTATAGTAAACATCTTAATTCATAGATTATTATGTGTCTTTTTCTGTGATTTTATAAAAAAATATATATATACGAGTATGTTTTTATGCCTCTAATGTGTGTTGCATCTTTATTAGTTATTTAATTGTACAACTACATGAATACCATCCAATCCATGATGACTGTATTTTAAATGTTTTGGAATGCTATGGACAAGGGTGACCATGAAAATATTTTTAAGAGTCTGTTAGGCATTTAGGTGAAACTATTTTTCTTAAAAAGCATAATTTTAATATTTAACTATTTTTAAATTTTTTATGATTAAAATATGTGAAATTCGTCTTAAAAATAAAATTTAATAATCTGATCTAATCAATATTTTCAATATAATATTTTTCTCAACAATTCAAATAGAAACATTTTAGGGGGCCATATCAAAAATGCTTTGAACTGTGGGGGGACTCATTTTATATATATAATCATAAAGATATTTTTATTGAACTGTACATAGTCTAGTTCACCATATTTGTGGTGAAATATATATATATATATATATATATATATTGTGTCAAAAGCTGATATGAGGAATATGTGCAGCATACCTCGCACGGTCCGATTAGCCAAACAAAAAACAAGGTGGTGAAGGCAGCAAAATATTCTCTTGTAAATGTAGTTTGGGGCATCAGTGTCTTTATCTGCAATCAATAACAACGATTTACTATGTTATCAAATTAATTCTGGAAACAAACAAGTGTTCTTAATCCTAAAATTGAGAAGAAAAAAAAATTTAAAAACGAACACGAATGCTAAAAATAAAAATAAAAATAAAAATAAATGAAATCAAAAAACAAACAAGAGCTTACCAGGTCAAGGATTAGTTTTGGGATAGCTAGATCAAGAGCTTGAAGCACGAGGTCCCGTTGTTGAATCAGGTTGAATTTTTTGGAAGCATCTATAGCTGCCTGCACCAAGCTTTCATAACCAGTTTTGTTGTTTCTCAAACCTGCATAAGTTTTCACAATCTGATTTTTTCCTTCTAAAAAAAACACAAACAAGCCAAGAAAATAGAAAAATGAAAGAAACTATGCAAGTACCTGTTGCAGCTTGGACGCTCTGGGCAAGATGGTTTATGGCTAGTTGATCGAACCAGCTATCATTATAGACAGTCTTTCTTGTTAGTCCCATTAGATTATCGGCCAGCTTTGAACCTTTCTTCTTGTCCTTTAGTCCACTAATATTTTCCGGTGGTGGCCTAGTGAGGACTGCAAGAATTGGGAAATGATTCAGCTTCAGAGGATGCTTTGGCAGCAGAGGAAGAGATGGAATGGAATGTCTGTTTTGTGTAAGAAATCTTGCTTCCATGTTTTTGATAGAGAGAAAAAAAAAAAGAAACCAAGTTTGTATTGATACGGTATTATTATAACTTGTACAGAAACACAGTTTTTATATGTTTGTGGATTTTGGTATCTTTGTAACACTCAAAAACATTTAACTCCTGGTTCGGCTTAAAGATGCTTGTTTGTCCATTGCATTAGTTTTGTCCAACTTCATATAGTTCTAAAATTTATTTTAAAATAAATCAATAAATCATATAAAGATTAAAAATTTTAATATTTTATAATTATATTACAAGTTGAATTTTGTCTTTTTTATGTGTAATGAGAATTATTTTCGGCTCATTTCACATATAGATTTGATTGGTAAAAAAACTTGTATTTCATTTCATCAGCTAAATAATTAACACTAGTTAGTTTTTCTTTTATGATATTAACAATTTTTAAAAAGGGTTAAATTTTGAATTTTTTATTTTATGGTTCCCAAAAATGAGCTTTCCATTATAGCTCGTGAAATAATGAGATTTCATATGATGCTCTCCCGCACTCAAATGGCATTATTCTAGATAAGGGGCTTTTATCCTTCTATTCCTTCGTGAGTCTTCTTTCTAGAGTTTAATCTCTTTTATTAGTTTCTCCATTTTCAGATCTTTATCTAATATGTTGTATTAGTCTTCTCAAATTTCAGATCTCTAATCTAATCCCTTGTATTAGTTTTCTCAAATTTCACATCTCCAAAACCTCCAAGACTCCTTCATGAGTCTTCTTTCTGGAGTTTATTCTCTTTATTAGTATTCTCAATTTTCAGGACTCCATAGCCACCTGATTGTAATGAAGCATATAGCGTGGAACTGCCAGGGATTGGGGCGGTCCCTGACAGTTAGGTATTTAGGGGAACTCATCAAGTCCCATCGCTCGAGATGTTTTTTATCTCATAAACAAAAAACAATACTGGTTATTTAGAAAAGTTGCGCAGAAGATTTCTTTTTTATTTAGTTGAGTATGTTGAACCAGTGGGTTCAGCTGGAGTTCTCTGTTGTGCCTAAATGTGTCCTAATTAATTTAGGATCAAGCAACTACTCGTAAGTGTACGAGATTGCTGAAGTAATAGGTAAGACACCCCAAGATCGTCTCTTAAAGAATACAGTGCAAGGATTGTGTGATTATGAACTAAAAAAGTAAAATAATAAATAAAGAAAATAAATTTTAAACACCCTAATCAATTGTTGGTTTGAGAGAAATGTAACTAGAAAACTATAAACTAAGAAAGTAAATTAAGCAATAAGATATCAAGATTGAAAATAGATTTAAAAAGGTTTAGGGATCGAATTATCCTATCAAATTCCTATGCTGTGCTAATTAATTTAATAGTTTATTTTGCCAACTTTTAATAACATCTTAATCAAATCTAAATTCAATTCTAAAATCAATAACTTTCGTATTCTCAGTTTTTAACCTAATTAGAATTAATCAATTATTATTCAAATATAACTAGGTAGTGCATTTCTCATTAATACCTAGCTCCAATTAAATTAGTTCCAGTATTGAAATTATCTCTCGACCTCATTCAATACCTAAGATTCACTAAAGAGTTGGCCAAATAATTTAGGAACATGTTAACAATTCAAAAGGATAGTGCAAACTAAATCCATTAAATAATTAGCCTAAGCATACTCATTCAAAGGGAATCATCCTATCCTAGACAAGATTAATTTAGCTCATATTAAATTCCTCAACCATCAATTCAATTGCGTAATAAGTTTCAATCATCATCATTATCATGATTAAACAACCAAAGATCATAAAAGTAATTGAATTAAATTAAATTGAAAATAGAAGAAAGAATCCTTA
>CATKHJ010873332.1:0-17330 GCA_949750685.1 Vernicia montana
ATTGAATTAGCAACACATTTAAAGAAATTCAATAATGTATAAGTAAAATTTAATTTTTATTAATTATAAAATTTCATTTTCAAATTAGTAGTTGCAATATATATATATATATATATATATATATATATATATATATATATATACTTTGATATTGAATTAATAACACATTTAATAAAATTGAATAATATATAAGTAAAATTTAAATTTTAATTATTTAAAAATAAAAAAATTTTGAATCTTCGTTTTGTCCCGTTCCGTACCGAACCGTCCCGTTCCGTCCCGAACCGTCCCATTAGACCCGAATCTCCTTCCTGAACCGTCCCGAAAAATCAGAACGATTTGGTACGGAGATTTTTCCTTACGGTTCGGTTCCGGAGATTTCATTTTAAAAATCTCCGAAGTTCGGTTCGATTTTAGAGATTTTCAAATTTCCGAATTCCCTCAAACCGTGCTCAGCCTTTTATCAAATACAATTTCTTATAAATTTTATAAAGAAAGTTAAATTAATATCCAATGACAAAATATATATAAAGAGTAAAAAAAAATATTAAAAATAAAAATGAGATATATTTTTTTGAGACATTTCAAAAAAAAATGTTCAAAATAAAATGAGACGGAACAGGTAGTTTTTTATATCCTAAAAAAGAACTTTTTTTACAATTAATATTGTAGTTGGCATATAAAGTTAATTTATGTACTAATTATAATATCTAAACTAAGAGTTAAAAATGTTACTAGCTTTTAACATTTTGGATTGTTTTGTGTTAAAAGTGCTAATCTCCATCTTAATATTTTGAAAAAATTGAATCAAATTCGTTGATGAGATAAATTTGATTAAAAATTAATTCAATTCATTTTAGGATGAAAATTCAAACTAAAAATATCAATTTTTAATAATTGAATTATTATATTAAAGTGTTAATTTTTATTTCAACGTTTTGAAAATTGATTAGGATGAATGAGTCAAATGTATTAAATCGAGAATCTATTTAATGAGCAACTCATCTTCGATTAGGTTAAGGTATCCGGAAAGTTATTTCGCTAAACTAATTATGTATTTAGTTTATATACATAAAAAGTATATTTTTTTTTATTTAACTTTATATTATCATTTTTAAAAATTAATAATATAAAAAATAATAATACTTAATTATATTTAATGAAAGATAAATATGTCAATATATATTTATTTCAATTAAAAAAATTCAATTTATCTAATTTTATAAAAAAATTATTTCTCCTAAATTCAAAAGACCAATATCATTATTTTCCAAAACTTTATTCTAATTTTTTCTACTTTCTTAAAAAAAAAATACCAAACAATACCTAATAATCCAAGATCCAAATGTTGGTGATCATTAGTCCCAAGCATCATGTACCCAAATCCAATAGTACTGGGAACGTAGATTTCCTATGATTGATAAAATCCTTATTAACTTCTAATTAATAAAAAAAAATTGAAAGTTTAAGTTTCCTTGCTATCATTTTATGTTTTATATTTTTTAAAAATAAAAATAAGATTTTAAAAATTAAAGGGGCGTTTGGTATTACTGTAATTTTTTATTTTTTTTTCAAATTTTAAAAAAATAAATATTAAAAAATATTTTTTTAAAAATTATTATTTTTTATTTCTTTCATATTTATCCATAAACATTTTGAAAACAGAAAATAACAAATAAAAAACAACAAATTCTAATTTTTAAAATCTTATTTTTATTTTTGAAAAATATAAAATATAAAATGATACCGAACAGACCCTAAAATTTGTTATTTTTTATTTTCAAAATGTTTCTGAATAAATATGAAAGAAATAAAAAATAATAATTTTTTTGAAAATGTTTTCTAATACCTTTTTTTTTTTTGAAATTTGAAAGAAAAAAAAAAACAGAAAACCGCAGTGATACCAAACGTCTCCTTACTTAGATAATAATTTTTTTAGCTCTTTATATATTTCACCAATTTGATATCATTTTATTACAAAATAATAATGTTATATTAATAACAATAGGCCATATTAAATGAGATGAATAAACATAATGAAAATAGTGGAATACGTAGTATTATTGTAAAAATGATGTAAGAGTGAAATGAAGTTAAAATTGCCAATTTTTGTAATGTAGCTTGCATTTGGTGGTAGGATACAAATTTGTGGTATTGGGAATTAATGGATAGTTCATAGTTGGGTACTAAACTATTTAAGGAATAATTGACATTATAATAAAAAATAACCTAATGACGAGAAATTATAACAAAGTGACCTGTACAAATACAATTAATTAATTAAACTAAAAATAAAGTTAACCTACGCCCACTTGAGATTAGGTCAACGGTCAGGGAGGAAGGTAGGCCGTCGATATGTATTGCAAAGCACGTGGACAAGTTTCTACCTTGTGCCAAGGGTGCACCATGGTCAAAATAGTATCATATACAGAAGGCTATTAGCATTTAGCACAAATTTATGAGGCAATTGTTCCATTTTAATTCATTCTATTTATTTGTATTTTTTTACATGGTTAAACAAATTTAAAAAATTTTAAATGAAATATTTGTTTATTGTTTTTTTTTTAATTTTATTATTCATAGAAATAAAAAATTTTAACTAATTTAATAAAAAAAAAAATCTTCATATTAACAGAGATAGACTCAGGTTGAACCCGTGTATGATGGGAAAATAAAATTTAACATGTTTGGATTGGGTTTAACTCGAATATGAACATAAAAACTTAAATCCAAATTTGATCCTAATAAAAATTTTAAAAGCTTATACACGAATTTATTCTATTCAAAATTTAATATTTTTAATTTTACAATTCTTTTTAATTGATAGTATAAATATATAAATGAACGTCATAATTTGAATTTCACTATATTAAATTATCTCTTTCTAATATTATATATATATATATATATATATATATATATATATACACACACACATGAATTGTATTTCGCCAAGTTCAAATTCGAGCTTCACATCACTAAACTTGAATCAACCCAAAATTTGAATGAACCTAAATTTGAAGGCACAAGTCTAGTTTTAAAACTTAAAATATATGTTTAAATGTTACTTTGACTTAGAGCTGTAATCGAGCCAAACCAAATTTTAACATATTCAGGCTTGGCTTAATAATTTTTTTTTCCGAGATCGAGTTTAAAAATTATGTTTAAATTTGGCTCGTTTAAACTCGAGCTCGGCTCGTTAATAAATTATAATTCAACTAAGTTCGAATTTGATTCGTTTATAATTTATCAAAATACTCAATTTTCTAAATATTTATTTATAATAAAATAATTATAAAAAAAAATACTTAAAACTAACATAAAAGCAAAAGTATTCAATTAGTGGAAAAAAAAAATCAATCATAAAATTGAGCATTATATGTGTTACAAAGATATTAATTAATAAAAAATATATTTTTAAAAATTAGAATATTAGATTATATAATAAGGAAATATTAAATTATATTAATCAGAAATATATATATATTTTAGTTAAATTGAATTAAAAAAAAGTTTATAGGAGTATTAAAATATATTTTTTTGAGTGTCAAAATTACTAAATTAATAATAATAGCAATAATCAAATTGTTCACGAGCTTATTATCGAGTTATTCACGAGCCTTTTCGTGAACTTATTATTGAACTGTTCACGAGTCTAATCGAACCGATATTTGCTTTACTCAAATTCGGCTCGTTTATTAATTGAGTCTTAAAGTAAGGCTCAAACTTAAAATTATTAAGTTAATAATAATAATAATCAAGTTGTTCACGAACTTATTATCGAACTGTTCACAAACCTATTAATCGAACATGTTCATGAGTTTATTATAGAGTTGTTCACGAGTCTAATCGAGTCGAGCTTTACTTTACTTAAACTCGGCTCGTTTATTAATCGAGTTTTAAAGTAAGACTCAAACTTATCTCATCTATAAAACGAGCTGAATGCAAACAAGTTTTTATTGAGCCGAACATTGAGCTGCTCGTTGACGGCTTGAATCATTTGTAGCCCTACTTTAAGTATGTTGAATTCAAATCACTCACAAATTATCTAATTCGAATTGAATATTTAAATTTAAAATTTTTGGGTCTCAATTTTAAAATAAACAAGGAAATCGCCTCTACTATGACTTATTGCCTTTTTTTTCTTTTCTTTCATTTGAATTTGCACCCATTATATACATCAATTTTAATATTTATGTATTTATTATGGTCAAACTAAAAAAAAAAGACAAATACTAAAAATAACTGCAACAAGTGCAAAATGATTGAGCGCGGGAAATCACAATTGGATATAGGCCTAGTGTGGTACAAGTTTTGTCATTTCCACATTCAACAGTTAGCCAGTTAGGAATCGGTATGGGGAAAAATCAAAGTACCAGGTGGAAGCAAGACAAGATGAGTACCCCAAATTTTTTTTTATATTTATACTTTTATGAATTATTAAAATCATCATATTTTTTTCATATATTATTTTTAACATATATTATTTTTAACATATATATATATATATATATATATATATATATATATATATAAGGTTATTCATCTTTGAAAAAATACAGTTTATTACTTAATATTATTTTTTTCTCAATGTCAATAATGAAATTGATGAAACTAATTCCAATTGAGGTGGAATCGTTCAATCTTACTTGAGTTTGGATGTGAGCTAGTGTAACCTGTAAAAAGAAATAAGAGTCAAGTGGATTAGGCGGAATGTCTATCAAAGCCACTCTGACGGTCAAGTTAGATGGTTGACTCAATTTAGAAGATTAAGGACAGTGTATTGTATTGCTTGTGTATATGTGAATGTCTTTGTGAAGGTTGATTTCTTAATGCATTTATAGGATACAAGTCTTTACATGAGTTGAGTATGAATTATCTTGACCAGTTTGAATTAGGATGGCTGTTGACATGTTGTCAACCTTCTATTTAGAAACGAACTCCATTTCATGATGGCGTGATTTTTACCACTTTTAAGTTTTTAAGCATATTGTATTGAGTTTGACCCATCTTATTTTATAACTCAATTCGATATATTTTATCCCTTATTAGTAGGGATGGCAGCGAGGCGGATTTCCCATTACCCGTACCCACCTCGCTAATATTTATTTATATCCGTCCAGCTACGGGGTTGACGGGTAATAAAACGAGGCGGGTATCTGCGGGTTTACCCGTTTTAATTTTATTTTTCTTTTTTCTTTAAAAAAATTATTTAATATTAATTTTTTATATATACATATATTCATTTATATCTTTTTTCTACATATTTATACAATATAATTTATTTTTTACATAAAAAAAAGTTATAAATTAAAAATAATATATTAAATATATATATAATATTTAAAAAATAAAAAATATATATATTATATATAATCGGGGCGAGTTATAGTATTACCCGTCCCATCCCGAACCCGATTCAAATTTTAAATTTAAAACTCGTCCCACCCCATTTAATAAATACTCACCCCATTAGAGACGGGACGAATCAAATACCCGATAAGACGGACTAAATTGTCATCCCTACTTATCAGTATTATACAAACTTAAGAGTACAAATTTCCTATCAAAACAAAGTAAATATGTTTAAACAAAATAGTCCAAAAGTATTTTTCCTATAAACATTTATTGATTTTGGAATGTTTTAATATGAAACTAATAATAAACTGATTAGTATAATTTATACAAATAAATAACTAATAATGTTAATAATTAAAAAAAAATTAAAATTTCATATTATGGCTCACATTACTATTTCCCATGACAAGTTTAAAGATCCCTATTAATGAGTCACAGGACCCTATAAATTATGCCATTTTTAGTTTTCTCTAGTTTCAATCTATCACGGATTGACTTGTTTTGCTTTAGTTAGGCATTAATTAATTAAATCTAGTTTTTACATATTATTTTTAAAATTATTATATGATTAATTGATCATTTCAAAAATAAAATTAAGACAAAAGGCTTAGTATAATATATGTTTTTGTTTATTATCATTGTGTATATATAGGATTTTATATAATGATAATTAATATTTGTAAAAGAAAGAATAATACCACATACTAAACTATATTTTTTCAAAGGCAAAGAAATGGTTTTTTTTTTTTTGAGAACTAAAGGAAAACAAATGTTAATATATTTATATAACTAAAATTATAACATGAATATATATTTTTGAAATTTAGAACAAAATTAGGAGGAAGGGGCCTAAATCCATCTAAACCCTAAACCACAATTTCAAATATATATATATATATATATATATATATATATATATATTAGCATCTTTCATTTGCTAAAAATGCAATTATTATTTTTCAATTTTGGCATCATGGGATAAAATAGATCGAATTTAAGTTAAATGCCTAATAGTCCATTTGAATGATAATGATTTAAACTTTGAATTTGAATTTAAATCAAACCTCTTGTTAGAATTATTAAGATTGAGTATATTTAAATTTGATTAAATACTTAGTGAAATTTACGATCTCAAAAATTTAATTCAAATATTATTTTTTACCTAATTATTTTAAATATATTATCTCTATCCTTAATTTAAAATTTCTATTTTTTTTTTAAATTTCAAATACTTTACATTCTCCAAATAAAGAATTTATAAATTTTAAATCATAAATTTCAAATATGAGATTTGAAATTTAAATTCATGTATACAAATACATCCTAAATTAAAATTTGCGAGCAGATAGTAATTTAATGGTAGATTTATCTATCTTATAATATAAACTATCAACATCTTAAAATTTGACATTTTAAAGAAATTTTCGATTAAATAATAATAATAATAATAAGATGTATGATTTGCATATTCCCTTACAACAATTAACTTCAATTGTTTTTTCATGACCATAGTGGCGTAAAAATTGCATAGTGATTACAAATTAAAGCATCAAATCACAAAACGTAATGAGAAAGTTACTTAATTGATAGATCATCACTAACCATAATCAAAAGTCCACATGGATCTCATGTTTTCTTAAATAATCTTAATTAATTAAACATGTTAGACCAAATAGAAAATTACTCTTAACTATAACTAGAAGCCATCAATTAAATTTTGGATATTTGGTCCAAACCCAATTAGGAATGTCATTAATCAAGTATTAATCTAAAAACAAGAAATTGATTAAGGCCTTTTTAGGGACCAAACTCATATATAAAACCATGTCGAGTGTGAAAGAGATAAAGGGTTTGGTGAGTGGGTGGGTAAGTTGATTAGCTTAATATCACCTAAATTTGGTTAGTTTTCTTGAGAAAGTCGCAATATGTATCAAAGCTTTTGCTTATTTCAGAGTGAACTCAAAACAAATATTAACCAACATAACTAGGTTTATGTTATAATTCTCATTTGGGTCTTAATTACAAATTTTTAAGTATTTTAATCTGTTAAGTTATTTGGCAAAAAAAAAAAAAAAAATCTGTTAAGGTTTTTTTTTTTTTTAATATATATTTGAGAGAACCAACCTTAAAAACTAGTTTATTAAAGTTGAAAAGTTTATTTTTATATTAATCACTTAATATATTTGTATTTAATCAATGTGTGACATTTTTCCATATTATATTCTTAACAGCCCCTCAAATGACAATTGGGCGAAGACAATTTTTTATTAAACTCAGTTGACACTTGCAAATTTATGATATAGACTGGGTTGATACAATTGAAAGCCCAACAGAGAAAAGAATTGATTAAAAGCATATCATCGGGCGAAAAACAATTGAAAGAAACTCACTACGGGGCGAATCCCACCACAAGGCAATAATTGAAATCTCTAAATCCAAAATATACCGAAAATTGAAAGAGAAATTGAAATCTCAGTTCAAATTATGATATAACAGAAGGAGTTGTAAGAATCGATTATACTCTAATATTATGTTAAGTTTTTAATATAAATTTGGGAGAACCAACTTTAAAAGCTAGCTTGTTAAAATTGGAGAATCCATTTTTATATTAATCAATGTAGAACATTTTCCATATCATATTCTTAACATAATCATTAAGTATATACATTTTCAACAATCTCAAGAAAATTACAAAAAACTATTTCTACATTTCAAGATCAAGGAAAATAGGGTGTGTTCATGTTTCTCAATCTTACTAGTTATTAGTACATGTGGTTTTTCATGGGAAAACACTAGGTTTAATCAGGGCAAAAAATTAATATAGTACCGTGCACATGTTTTAGAAATATGTATTTTATTATAAAATTAACATTTTAAAAATATTGTTATTTCCTTTTTAGGTGCAATATACAAATTAGAATGTTCTATATATATATATTAATTAATTAATTATATGTAAATGTCATTTATATATAAATTTTAATATTATTATTTTGCAATGTTAATTTTTTGTATATTATTGATTTATTTTAAAAAACCTTGATGAGTTTTCTCTCTAATGGCTGACCTCTATGATTCAAGTGTATATATATATAAGGAGAAGTTGTTACTATGTTAGTATATCCATGAATTAAATAATTAATTAAAAATTATAATTAAAGGTTACAAGGTTTTGCAAACTTGAGTAAAAAGAAAAGAAACCACCACCACCTCCTTGTTATGATGTTTCTATCTCTGTGTTTTGCTCCATTTATTTATAGTTCTCTTCCATGGTGTAACAAATCAGTTCTTAATTTTAAATTAAACCCTAAAAAACCCATTAAAATAGTAGATAATGAAGTCATTTCTTCCTATATACTACTTATTATTAGCTGAAAAAAAATATAATACCCCATTATGTAGGCATAAAATAGATTTGAATGTTAGATTTCTACCATGTTTCCCAAATTATTTTTAAGTTCTAAAAAGCTAATATAAAATTAATCTTTGTATTAATTGTTAGATTTTAATCTTTATTATGTGGGCTTACATATTTAATATAACAATTATATTGACGGGTTATATTATAAGTGGGTTTGGTTTAAGTGATTCATTTATGTAAAACTCATAGACTTCAGGAATTAGTATGGGGTTAATGGGTGGATACCCATTCCTGACTCATATAGGTTTAATGGGATCCTATTAGGTCAGTATTTAAAGACTCCTAGATTATGGTCCCTAATACGTCAAATCATTCAGCCGCTTTCTATTCTCTTCCCATCAGAGACAGTGAGTTAAGAAACTTAAAGAATTAGGGATTTGACTGAGAAAAACCATACCTGCAATATAAGCACTCGTTCATTGTTTATTCTGCAAAGGTTCGACTGCTATAATGGATACATGTATTTATATCTAAATCTTCTTAGTAATCTTAACATGATAGATTTTAAGCATTAAAGCAATAAAAATTTATGTGATTCTAACATATGTAACTTTTCCAAAAAAGATACACTTAACACTTCCAATCAATCTCTTCATAGCAATTCCAAATCTCTCTAAATTTGAGGCATTGGATATAGTTGGAGGAATCAGCCTTGAGAATTGCTTAAAAAATAAATAATGTTTACAAAATAAATAAAAAAATATATTGTATAAAAGTAAATAATTTTAATAAAAAACTATAAATAGTTTTTTATTTTTTTAAAACTAAAAAAAAATAAGAATTCATAACAAATTAACTCTTAAAATATATTTGATAGATCGTAATATAATATAATGTAATTAAATACATTTTACGTATAATATTTACACTAAAAATATATTTTATTACATTGCATTAAACCTACCCTTAAAGTTTGAGTATAAATTAAACAAAAAAAAAAAAAAAAGTATTTTAACTTTGATTAATAGAATATGTTGTTCACAAATAAACTCAGCCATGATGATTTTAAAAGTATCATGATTTAATTATAAAAGAAAATCTTAAACTTAAATTGGTGGCCTATTCCTTTGTCTATTACTTGACGTATTGATGTAGAAGCTTACAAACTTGAAACTTTCAAAATTGATTCAAAATGGATAAAATGCTAACATAATAATTTAATTAATGAGAAACTCAAATTTAACAAATTGAATTCAATTGATTTAAAATTAATTAAATGTTAATATGATAATTTAATTAATGAGAAACTCAATTAATTAATGAAGTAATTTTTTTATATATTATAATAATATAATATCAATTAAACATATGTGATTGTAAATTTATAATTAATTTCTTAAAATATCATTCATTTCAATTTTATTATTTGAAATTTTGTATTTAAATTGAATTACAAATTGATAAACCTAAAATCTAAGAATTAATTTGTTTTTACATTTTTATTTTTTTAAAAATAAAAATGTATATAATATTTGTAATTAGATATAATGAAAATAAACATTCACATATTAATTTATATATAAATAAAAAAATCATATAAGAAAAAAGATAAAAAAATAGAAAAATTAAATACTAAAAAATAATAATAAAATTTTATAAATTATATATAATATTTAAAGAAAATATAAATTGAATTGGATTTCATATTATGGGCTGGGCTTTCTTTGTTTATTGCAGTAATTCCATGGGTTGCCCTTCGCGTAGAGGTTAAGCTATTACCATTGTTATTTCCAGCCAAAAGTGCGTTCCCTTTCTCTCTCTGCCAGTAATACTTCAACGGTATAGCATTTATACCAGTACAACCTCACTGTATATGAAAAATATCTATATTATTATAAAAAAATTTATTTCCAAACTTAAATCAATTGGATGTAAAAATAATTTCTAAATTATAATAAATTATAATATTTTTAAGTCTCGTACTAAAAAAAGTATATATATATAATAAGACTATATATATATATATATATTTTAATATAAATTAATTATTTAAACATATAAAATGAATAAAAAGATAAAATTAAATCATTTATCTAAAAAAATTTTACACTTATCTATGAAAAATAAAAATAGATAAATTTCATTTTAAAAATTTATTTTATGTTTTTTAATATTTTATTATTTTTTAATCAGTGTTATTATTAAGTATATTTTTTTTTCAGGTGTTTAATTTATATTAAATTTTTTTTTAGTATTATATTTTTATTAAATTATAATTTCTGAATAAAAGTACAATTAATAAAGTGCCAAAGATATTTCTATATAGAGGTTGGACTGTAATTGCATTTGCATCCTCGGTCTCATTAAAGTTTGTTACAGTATAGCGGCAAGTCACAACTGACCACTGCTTGCAACCAATGTTGTTAAAATGGATTCGAAGTTGAATTGATTTTTTTTTTGTTTATAGTTTGATTGGTCGGTTTGATTAATCAAATTAATTTTTGTCATTTTTTTTTTGTTTAAAATGGTATCATTTTGAAAAATTTCGAATCAACTAATTACCAATTTTTTTAGTTCGAACCGATTTTTTTCATTTAATGATTTATTTGATTTTTTATAATTTAAGAACTGAATCAGTGATCGATTTTCAATTTAACTGGTCCGACCAACCGGTCCAATCCAATTTTAATTAACACCTTACCTGATTAGACAAATTAAGATCCAAATAATCTGATGAGTATTATTCGTGATAATTTGCTGATTAAAAGCCTCTTTATCGTATCTCACGAAGCAGTGTTGAAGATTATTTTTGTATCTCAAAGTCCCTTTTCCATTTTCTACACACAAAATTAAGCCTAAATAATACAAAATTCAAACACAAGAACTGGTTTCCAAACTATTAATTAATTAAACTAAAAGTGGAGAAATTTAGAATCAGACATGAATAGAATCATCACGGATAAGGCAGACAATTTAGATTAATAGATTAATGGGATACAGAGTCCTCATTAATTTTCTTACAAATTATATATATTATAAATTGCTTAAAACAACCTTGGAGAAAAAACTCCTCCTAATGCACTCACAGCCACAGCTCCAAACCCATCGTCACCCCACTCTATTCCATAGCTATTTTGAACTATATAATACCATTCTCCATGCCTAAACCCATAACCAACAACCATTACTACGTGTCGAGTGATATTTGTAAACTGAGGATCTTCTGTTCCTTCTTGTTCAATTTGCATAGCATCTGCTGGTCTTTGATTTGTAGGCGTGTTTCCTTCAAAAAAATTAGCTTTACCTTTATAAATCCCAGTTTTGTATAGAACAAAGTCTGCACCATGTTCCAGCCATCCAATGAGAGGTCCATAGGCAACAAGATCTTGAACAATTATCTCATGGTGTAAGGCTGGATCATACTCTTCATATCCAGCAATGCAATACCGACGCTATATATTCAACAATGTAAAATTATATAACTAATTACTACTTGCTGGAACCATGCATTAAAAAAAAAAAAAAAAATACTCTACAGGAATGAATTTTTTACCCCATTTATTCCAGTTGAAAACTCGTTTTCAGTCATCACACCGGTATCTCTCATGAAATCAAGGGCTTCCTTGATATTTATAGTGCGTTGATCAAATATTTGTATCATTTGCACTATTGATAAATTGTTTTTAAGTGATTCGACACCAATTCGCCGCTGATATAATTGAACTCGCGCTTCTACGGTGGAAACAACCGTGATAGCCGTGCATATCGTTTCTATAAAGAATTAAAAACAAACATTAACAATTTATTGAAAGAAAGAAAAAAGAAAAAAGAAAAAATCATTTACACACATTACACTGCCAAATAGTAGGAACAAAGATGTGATTTTACAATAATAATGATTGTTTCATTTTTTTTTTTTTTTTTACCTCCTCTTTGGTTTTGCACAGGAGGAAGAATGTTTTGGTCTCTCCAGCTAAATCCAAAGCTTCCATCCATATCTTTTTTATTTTAGTTGAAAAGAAAAATAATTACGTGAAAGGAAGAAAAATGAAAGTTAAGAGGAAATTATAGAGCAAAGAGTTAGTAACGGAGAGATGAATATTGAAATGAATAGGCGTAGAGAATTAATATTGGGTAGGAGGTTATTTAAAGAGAATGAGAACGACAACAAATTATTTGAAAAAAAAAAAAAGACAAAAAATTTAAATTTTAATAAAATAATTTTATTTATTTATTTTTAAAAATTAATTATATTTAGTTTTAATGTAAAAGTAATGATAATGAAAAAATTCGTCAGAACAAGCCAGCAAGCAATTGATTCACCGGGTACACTGGTGTACCCAGCTATTATAAAGGTCACAGCCTTTTAGTGCAAGACCAATAATGATAGTGGAAACTGTCTGCCTGACTTCTCGCAGTCAGTCTCTGTGAATACTGAATATTTCACACAAAACTATTTTTATATATTATTATTCAATTGAATCATCGATTCCTAGTCACTGTTTTAGATGATAAAATCTCTTATTATATTATACAAGGAAGGAAACCCGTGCTTAACCACCACCACCACCACCACCACCACCACCACCACCACTATTATTATTATTATTATTTTTTGCCAAAGGTGCTACACTATTATTTGTCATATTTTATATCATTTCAAATGAATTATATATATATATATATATATATATATATATATATGTATATTAAAAAATATAATATTTTATATATTATAAAAATATTTATAATAAAATATGTCTAATGTATTAAGAAATTTTTTTGAGTTATTCTGAGAACTCGTTGATTAAATTAACGATAAAAAAATTAATTTTTTATTATATTACTTCAATTAATACAAAAAATTAATTTGGACAATACTTTGTGTAGTTTTATTTTTAGAATTTTAATATATAAATTTAACTTCTCTTTAATTTTTTTTTTTTTTTTTGCCAAATAACTTCTCATTCATTAATACTTATTATTGTTTAATAGCATATTGTTCAATTAAAAACTTAATTTTATACTTTTATTAATGTATACTTTCAAGACACAACACAAGTATTCATATTAATATTATGTCTACTCTCGTGAATTAATACAAATCTATTAAATTTTATGGAAATCCTTTTAACAATTAAAAATGAGTGTTTTTATATGTAAGCAACATTATAACCTAAGTTTTAATATCTTAATAAACTGATATTATATTTTTACTATCGCTACTTCACATAATATCTTTAAACATGTAAATAGTGATCAAGTATTCACAAGCATTAAACTATAAGATAAAAGATTAATTTCAATAATCAAACCAAATCAATCAAACATAGATAATCATAGATAAATCAAAAGACTACATCTAAATCTTACAGAAGAAATTTAGTTACTCATGTTTTTGAAGGAAAAAATCAATTCAACAATAGGGATGACAATGGGGTGGGGAATCCCCGTTTCACGGGGAGATTTGCCCAGAACGGGGCGGGGATTCTCCGATTTTTCTCCCTACGGGGACGAAAATGGGAGATATTTCTTCCTTGTTAGCGGGGACGGGGCGGGGATGGAGAGTGTATTCCCCATCCCGCAGGGATCCCCGTCCCCGTGAGGACCCGGTAATATAATTACATCATTATCCCTAATATAATTAATATATTACTTAGTTACCTTTTATATATATAAACACAATTTTTAGAGTTTTTAATTCTATCAGCCACTTTATAATTCTCTCACATCAGTCACATCAAGACAATCCTAAAGACTAAAGAATATGAGATTGGATTCTCCTTGGCCATCGATTTGATTCCATTTGGAAAGGTAACAATAACAATCTCTTCTTGTACTTTATTTATTTATTTTTTTGCGTGAGAATTCTTCTTGTACTTCATACTTCCATCATATATAATTCGGATGTCACGTATTTTTGTTACTATATATTTTAGAGATTGATCATGGTATTTTGTTTGTGATAGCCTGCAAATAACTTTTTATTTTTTTTTGTCAGAACATTATTTTGTTTTCCTTTTTCATAATATGGTATAGTAATATTATAGTATTTGATGAATTAGGTCCATAATTTTTGAGATTACATGCTTGTTTCTTCCTTTTATTTTCTGCGTCATAAACATTTAATTAATGAAAGGCCTTGTGTCAATTATGATTAATGAAACATGTATGAAACAACTGAGAATTCAATTCATAAGAAAAAAAAATTAGTGTTTATATTTATTAAATCACTATTAACAAAATTTTCATTTTTTTTTCTAATTTTTTTTGTTAAATAAACTTTAAATTTTTTGTTCTCTACTCATTTTAATTTGAATTTTTATCATCATCTTTAAATGAAGTATAGTACTCCTATAAAACCAAACACAGTACACTGGTAATTGCAGTTGAAACCACTGCCTTTAAACTTATTTCAACTATATATCCTATCTTTTTGACTTTTCTACTGACCTATATATATTTGTGTGTGTGTTGTATCTTTCATCAATCCAATAGGTTAATTATTTCATCAATCCAATAAGAAATATAAGTTTAATTTCTTCCTTCTCATAAAAGGAATTCTTTTCACATTGGAATTCCTTTTCCAGATCTTAATAGGATTAATTAGTTTTCTTAATCAAATTAAGATTATTAATTCCTAATCAGATCAGGTTTAATTTTAGTTTTGAAAAAATATAAAGTGAAAATAATTATTAAATTTAAATTATTTATATATTTGGTATGAAGATTAGTACAATTTAATTTGAGTTTATAAAAATATCAAAATGTACACTGGAAATAATTAATAAATTTAAATTATTTTTATAACTTTATTTCTTATATTGCTCATGCTAAACTTTTTTTTTTCTTTAATCATAGCTACTGCACACCAAAATGGCTATGGTCCATAACAAGGTGGCTAATAATTTATTTTTTTTAATTGTTTGATTATTTCTAACTAGGTAAAAGATGACATCAAATGAAGCTCCTACTCCTACTCAAGACTCATTGATTGGCAGTTCTCAACCATCCACACATAGAAATGATTCTTCAATACCAGTTGACTCAAGTCAAACACATGGCACAAATGAAAATGAAACTGAAGAAGTATTGACGTTAGGCACTAAACGGGATTTGAAATCAATTGTATGGAACCATTTCAAGAGACAAAAGATAGATGACAAATGGAAAGCTGTATGCAACTATTGTCAAAAAAAACTTGGAGGAGAGACAAAGAATGGCACCAAGCATTTACATGATCATTTTGCAATATGTCCATTGAGAAAAGCAAGGGACATAAAGCAAACATTTTTGAGATCTAAGAAAGATGTCGATGGAAAAGTTTCTATTGGTCCTTACATTTTTTATGAAGAAATTGCAAGAAAAGAATTGGCTACAATGATCATCTTGCATGAGTATCCTTTGAGTATGGTTGAGAACTATGGATTCCGAAGGTTTGTGGGTGCTATTCAACCACTATTCAAAGTGGTTTCTCGAAATACAGTAAAAAGTGACATATTGAAGATCTATGAGTATGAAAAATAAAAAAACAATGAAATTGCTTGATAAAAATGAGAGTAGATTTTCTATCATAACAGACATGTGGACATCAAGCAATCAAAAGAAAGGATTCATGGCTATCACAGCGCATTATATCGATGAATCTTGGAATCTACAAAGTCGAATTATCATGTTACTGTGAGGCCTCGCCCGAGCACCGGTCCGACCCGCTAGAGGGGAATCGAAATGCTCATTCGGGTTTTGGTCTCACGATGGAACCCCCGGGTTCGGATTGGTTGATCTTGAAAATGCATTTTGGGAGTCGCCACCTTAATTTATTTTTTAATTGGAAAAAGTTAAGGAAAAAACCCATTTAATGACTTCAATTTATTGTCTAATGAAAAAAGTACACTAGCCTCGATTACCAAAGAGGATTCGGGGACTAGATTTTCGGTTTATTTTAATTTGAATGAGTTTGGCAAGTTTAATATACAATGACTTAAAATGATTTTATGAACAATTAAATGAATGAACAATTATGAATGAATTAAAGCAATAAAGTAAATAAGCATTTAAAGTAATTAAATAAAGAAAATAAATATTAACTTTACAAAATAAACCAAAAATAGGGGATACTTTCTCTAGCCCTTATGGAATTCTAAGAAAGTAACACATTCCCCAATAATTAATCCAATAACAAAAGCAATTAAAGAAAGAATCAAAATAATGAAAGCAATTAAAAGAGGAATTGAAAGAAAGAACAAAAAAGAAAGAAAGTAAAAGGAGAAGATTCAGTTTAATTGGATTTGATGCTTTTTCAGACAAGCATGCCTACGTATCCTTTCGAATGGGAATCAAAATTCACGTAGTTCGCCTTCTTGCGAAGGGAGGTCTGTTTTAGTCTGAACCTTTTATCATGTTTCAGTTCATTGATTAAAGGTTGGTTGGATTGATTTTAATCAAGCAAGTTGATTACCAAGTTTGTTTAATTAGGTCAGTTTTTAATTAACAAACGAAAGTGCATCGATTCGATTGAAACAAGTTAATTAATTCAGATTCTAATTAACATGCCTTTAAAGTGATTAAAAGAAAATGATTGAAGAAATGGGGATCATATTATGGGAAAGGG
>CATKHJ010873405.1:0-11096 GCA_949750685.1 Vernicia montana
TTTATGAGACTTATGAGTTTATGAGGTTATGAGTATGTATATGTATGAGTATGTGACATGATGAGATAGATGAGTTGTAGATATGCATGAGTTCAGGTTCTGATCCTTGGGATGAGTGAGCTAGTTGTTATGTTTTCATGGGGATTATGCGATGAGAATGGTTCTACGGGTTTTCGGTGGCCTTAAGCTTACCCATGCCCTAGGACCGTCACAGTTGCAAAGTTGGGCTGTGACAAAGAATATATATGTTACCAAAGTTTATCATAAAATGTTAAAAAAATCCAATTGAATATAAATATGAATTATGTGAGCCTTAATGCAAAAATTAATGAAAATTTTTAGAAATTTCAATAAGCATATGTACAAGATTCAAGCTATATTTATATATATATATCCTTAATTTTATTAAGTATCGAGCTAAAGTTAATTGTTTAAACAAATAGGAATCTTACATATTGAAATATGTTATAGAAAAGATTTAAATATTCCCATTTTATAATTATAAATAGTAAATGGAAAATTACATCGATCTTCTAAAGTTTATGAATATAAGTTCCAAGTATATATATATTGGTATAATCAATATAGAATTTCCATAACTATGTTAAAGAATCAAAAGATATGAGAAATGATATATAAGAATAATTTAACAATTAATATCATTTTTTCATAAGAATTAATGTTATTCCTTACAGTAATACGACCGTTAATAAACCATTGAACCTTGAACACCATAAGTATCATCTATATGTTTCACGTGCTATATTAAGTAACCTTATTCATCAAAATGTTATGATTCTTCTATAAATATATGTGAACCCTAAATCTCATATAAATTCCATGAGAACCCAACAATATGAAACAAAGATTCTCGTATGATGTGGGTAATACATCAGACTGTGTGCACACAGTAATCTAGTATATGTGATATGATATGGGGGCACGTTCTTAAAAGAACCTCTGCCTCAGATATGCCAAAAGTGCCTCTACCCCAATTATATGATATGGGAACATGTTTACAAATGGACCTCTGCTTCGAGTATGCTATAAAAGCCTCTACCCTAACTATATAAGAGCATGCTCATACTAAGAGCCTCTGCTTCGGGTATGCTCAAAAGTGTCTCATCTCCAATTCATAAAGTGATCTCTATTACCTCTGATTACTTGACAACCCAAAAACATTTGAATAATTGTTTATGGCCACCTAATCAATTAATTCTGAAATTTGTGAAACCATTACTGTATTTGACAACAAGACCCCAAAAGTGAAATAGTTGATTAAACCTCAAAATAATTTATACGTGTTTCAATAAAGTTATGAATTTATTGGAATATGTATTTTCCTTTAAAAATCTAAGATTTATAAATATATATGTAAATTTAATCTAAATATTCAAATGCAATATGTTAATATATATGGTTTCAATTTTCATATGATTTATTTAACAATATGCTTTCTTGATAATGATATTTAACTATATATATGCTTTTATTCTAGATGAGTAGTCTTTTATATAAGTGTATGAATTTTCAATTCAAAAATTAATTCTTAAATGCTTAAATTGTATATATTGATAAACGAATTTAATATTCCAATTATAAATGATTTATTTGATAATGGATTTTAATTGATATAGAATTTAATTGCATATGATTATCTTATTAATTCAATATTTCTATATATGTATAACGATGTATAAATTATTATTTTTAAGTTTTAAACTTTTAAACATTTAAGTTATACATATTAATGGGCATAAGATATCAATTGCGTTCAAATTATTAATGAATGTAATTAATGGATATTCAATCTAATTATATGTATTTTCTTACTCTATAATATTTGTTTAACATGTATATACATGAATCATTGTTTAGAATCTTAAGTATTTCAAGAATTGTATATTGTATATAAGTACTATTGTTTTATAATTCATTAAATATAGTCTATTAACTAATATGCTCAATTTGATATTAACGTAAGATTTTATTTGTATATACAAGTATGTGTATTCTCATTATAAAAATTTTATAATTTAATTATATATTAATTATTGATTTTAATAAACCCTATTTATATATGAAAATAAATTTTAAGGCTTATATATAAATTTGTTTAAGTTATATATATACCGTATGAAGTTTAACTATATTTTAAAGTTTATAAAATTGCAAAATGTGCTCATATATGGCGAAATTGAAATCTAAAGAACAAATTCTAAACATTTATATGAATACGACCTCTACTGAGAACCATTTATAAGTGTTCTAATCATATCGAAAGTTACATAATTAATGTTCTATTGAAATTAAAATCCCTGAGTTGCTATACTCATAGATAATGAGACCAATATATTTTATGTTTCTTTTATTGCTAAAAGTGATAGCATCCCTAGATGCTAATTGTTACAAAATCGAATATGTATCCCAAAAATGTATTCTATTATAAATGAATCCAAAGAATGAATGTACCCCCTTTGTATTCCAAAAGTTTATAAACTTATAATGCTTAATTATATATTCATTTATCTGATAGAATCAAATCTCAAGAAATTTCACAAGTCTTTCATTATGAGTAATATATTGTGAATCTGAAATTCAAAATCCTGTTCAAACAAAGATTTGCATAATATGTTTTTTTTAAAAAACAAAGCCTTATTAATCCTATTATGAATATGTTAAACAGAAAATACAATCTTTTCTATTCTTTACTCATTGAGTTTTCCTCGAAACTCACCCCCTTCCACTCACCAGTATTTACAAGTGAAAGTTGAACAGTAATTTCAGGAGTATAGTGGATATTGACAAGTTGCTTCCTTAAGCCTTCTTTTTCCTTAAGAACTATCAAAACAATGTAATAATTTGTATTTTATTTATTATTTTGTATAAATTTAAAATCTATTAGATGCTCCATGTGTATAAATGGTGTTACTGTAATTAATATGTATATGTTATAAGTGTTGTAATAATAAGTGAGAAATGCAATATTGAATAATGAGATCGATATGACATGTGGATTGAATGGTGAGAATGATAAAGGAAAAGTTAATTATTGATTAATTGTAGTGGAAGAATAAGATTGTTATTAGAAGTGTAATTGATATGCAAGTTATGATCTTGGGGTTATAATGTAATTATAGCCGATATCATGCTGGATTTCCATTGGATTGTTAGTACGTATGGGTTCTATGGGTTATCAGACCCTTATGGTTACTCATGCTCTAAGACTGTCACTGCTCAGAAGATTGGGCTGTGATAGATCCAAAACTCGAGCTCGAAAAAAAAAATATCGAGCCAAGCCTAAACAAGCTAAACCTCGGCTCGATTACAGCCTTACTTAACAATGAAAATAGGCTTTATTAGCCTTTAGGATTTCAAATACAAATATAATAATATATTTTTTACTCACATTGGCAATTAGAAGCTTTCTATCCTTTTACTCTTTCTCACATCACCTCAATAATGCATGAGGCTCATCACCTCCCTAACTTACTTTGCCTACACATGAATCCCCAAAATAATTATTAACTATACATCATTCAACCCTAGCCATATATATAGCTTGATTTCTCAAATCTAACCATAGATTCTTAATTCTTAAACCTAATTAACAACTATATCTCTTAGCCATTTAAAATCAAACTTGATTCTAGGATTTTCACATTTAGGGTTTCTATGAATCAACCTAACAAAATCTCATCTCTTGTATCCAATGTTATAAACACCATCCTTATAACTTATAAATCATTATTAAACCTTAATCAAGCTAGACCCAAATGAAAATTAAAGGATTAGAAGACTTAAACTTAAAGATTTTCCCTTTTTCTCTAACCAATTATCTTTCAAAGAAGAAGGAATGAAGGATACTCACTTGGATCCTTGCAATCTCTTGAGATCTTGATAGAAAAATGAAGTATCAGGGCTTGAGAGATAAATAGAGAGAGTTTAGGGTGTTTGAAATGGTTTAGAAATGAAAGGAAATGGTTAACAGTCTATTTGGGCCGAAATCCCCGTATTTGTAGGCCCTGACATGTAATGAGTATTACCATTGATGTAACATGCGTTACCACTAACATTCCACAAGTCAAATTCGTACAGAGGTAAAATTCACAGGCGTGATCACACTGTAACGAGCGTTACTAATATGCAACGAGTGTTACACTTATATAACGAGCGTTACATATTGAATCAAGGTCATGTCCTTTGCTATCTCTCTTCCAACCTTTAAAACGTAACGAGCATTACCACTATGTAACAAGTGTTACAAGCATTTTTTCAAATGTACAAATTTTCAGTTCCTTACTTTGAATGTTGGCATAGTTATTTAATTTGAATGATGGTTATTAATATGAGATGATTGCTTAAGATTTATTATAAGATTGATGATTGTTGATCCAGGTTGATTGTTTAGATGGTTCTTCGGGTGATTGGTAGTCTTAAACCTATCCACGCCCTAGAACCATAACACCAAAGGAGTCAGGTGACAACTTATTACTCCAAAGGTTTCCCTCTTACTCTAACAGATACTCTTCTAAAGAAAGGAAGGAAGAAAAAACATTTCACTTGAATCATTGGGCTCCTCTTGAGATCTTGTGTTTGATTTGAAGAAATGGAAGAAATTTGGGTTGGATTGAGAGATCTTGAAAGAAAAATGAAGAACTTAGGCTTGAGAGGAAAATAAAAGGATTTGGGATGCTTTGAAAAAGTCTTAAAAATGAAAGAAAATGGATTAAAAAAATCATTTTGTGCCGAAATAATATGCATTGCTAGCTTTCCAGGCAACACGGGCATGTCATAATCAACATAGGCGTATCACTAGCAACATGGGCATGTCCTCTGGGCGTGTTAGTCACTGCCAAAATTTCAAATTTTTTGGAAAATTTGGAGTAACAGGCAACATGGCCGCGTTGCTGGCGACATGGCCTTATTCGCTATTGTCCAATTTTCCAACTTTAAGAATTTACTCTATTCCTCAAACCAACCTCTAATGAAGTTAAACATCTAAAACCTCTTACCACTTGTATCTACCACTTAGAAATCATCATAAATCATGGCTCAACTATATCAAAACACTTAGGAACAATTTATCTTGGGATTAATCATTAATAGATCAGGCTAAACTAACTAGCATACAACCTTAATCATACATACTCATGCAACTCATAAGGCAATAACTTAAACTTAATTATTCATGCTTAAGAGACATCTTGGAATATTGCAACTAGCACTTAGGGTATTACATTATTATAATGATTGAACTCTTATTAATCTCCTAAAACTACTCAAAAGTAACATTTTTTTGTCAAAAATTTCAAGGCTTGAATAGAGGAGGTTTCCGAATCTTACTAGCCTGCTCAAAGCCATAGGCAATCTCTATCAATTTTGGTTCTGAACCCTTTACTCCTCCAAAGCAAATGCCAAAAGGTACTCCCTTACTGTCATAGCCAGCAGGGACACTAATTCCTGGATATCCTCCAATTGCTAGAACTCTTGAAAAATCTGAACTCCTTAGTAGATCATAAGGGCTCACTAATGCATCTAACTTGTATTTTCTCACTAATTTCTCCATTCCATTTCTTGAAAGCTCTTCTAAATTTTCCACTGCTAACTTCAGTGCATCATCAGATCCCTTCAACGATTCGGCTTCTTCAAACACATCTTGACCATATTCCTTTGTTTTTTCCTGCACAAGGATTGAAATAAAATCAACCCCCATTATTAAATCAATTTCTTGTGCTCATATCATACACACACACACACATATATATATATACTTACCAAGTCGGAGAATTTATTGTTGAAGTCAATGAGGTCTGCTAAGGAATGAACTGGGGATTTCACCAGATTGTTCAAGTATGCATTAATTGCTTTCTTGAACTCGGCCACCAATCCAAATTCTTCGCCACTTTCAGAGCTATTTAAGATCTTATTAATATACAATATTTCCAAATGGTCTATCAGAATTGCTCCCTTCTGTCTTTGTTTGCACAGAAAAAGTAAAGTTATGTTTATCAAGATTGCACTAAGTCACTAAATAGTACTTAGTATTTGATTTGCATTGAGATTGAAACCAATTTTCTAGAAAAAGCATAATTTCATATGTTATTTGGAAAAATAGTTTGTGAATATCGTTTAACTGTTTTGAAATTTTTATAGTTATAATTTTTCTTAACAGCAGTTTGAAAAACAATGCCAAACAGATTCGTAGGGTGTTCTGTGCTGTTACCTTAGTGTGTGAAGATGGTGCTCAAAAGCTTTAGTTAGAACAAATCCTTCATCATTATAGAAATTGAAGAATGGATTTCTCACTATCCCCAATCGTTTTCCTTTAATACCATCAGGCTTAAGAAAATGCCTGTAGCCACCATGTGGAATAAATTTTGCTGCAGCTCTAGTTGCATTATCATCATAATCAAAGCCTACAATTGCATCAAGAACATAAACTGCATCTCTTACTGTCCTGCACATAGGCCTGCACCATAAAATCCACTAAATTAAATCATAGTATCAAACAATTGTAAGAAAATTTTCATGTTGAAATCAAATTTTCATCATATAATAAGATCGAATTTCTCTTATCAAACAAGAAAAATCAGTAAGTGCATACTAAAAATTCTCCTATTTTAAGTAGATACTCTGTTTAGCGACAGAGCATATCGATGCAAAGCTGTTCACAATCAGAAGAGAAATAAAGAACAATATAAATTAATTGATGTAATCAATGCTGTTTTTTTAATATCCCCTACCCGACTGTATCCTGTCTAGGTGAGATTGGGATAACTCCTGATCTACTAGTGAGACCAACAGTTGGTTTGATACCCACTACAGAGTTAGCACTGGATGGACATAAGATAGAGCCATCAGTCTCAGTCCCAAGGGACACTGCTACCAAATTTGCTGCTACTGATATTCCTGACCCACTACTTGATCCACAAGAATCTGCTGATAGAACATAAGGGTTCTGCAAGAAATGCCTTACTTGTTACAAAGATCGAAATCAATTGGCCAAATTGTAAGAATTATTCAATATCAAGAAAAAAAAAAAATAGAACAATTTCTCAAAAAGACTTAGCAGTTGACTTACCTTTCCTTGTCCACTCCTCGCACAGAAACCATTGGGTAAGTAATTTGATCTGAAAGCAGCCCATTCAGTCATGCTAGCCTTTCCTAATATGATAGCTCCAGCTTTTCTTAACTTTACCACAACCCCTGCATCTTTAGGCACAACAGAGCCAAGCAGAGCATATGACCCAGCTGTTGTGTTGAGCTTATCTTTGGTGGCAATGTTATCTTTGAGGAGAATAGGAATGCCATGTAAACTAGGAAAAGATCCGAATGAGTTAGCCTTTCGGTCTTGGTCAGCCTTACTGGCTAGATAGAGTGCATCTGGGTTCACTTCTATGACCCCTCTGAGGAGTGGGTTTAGTTTGTTGATTTGTTTGACGTAGAACTCAACCAGTTGTTTTGAGGTCAAGTGTTTTTGCTTAAAAGCAAGTTGAAGATCATCTATGGTTGCTTCTTCAATTGAGAATGCATTTGTATTCTTGATGTAGAACCCACATAATAAGATGGATATAAGAATCAAAAGAAGTGGTGAATCTGTAGACATAGCTAAGCTCATGTCAAATGAAGGATATGAATAACTGAATCAATTGGGGCATGGAGGAGAGAGATCAGCAATGAGTGGTGTCATATAACAGGATTAACATTCTTACCCAAAAGCTAAAGATTTTAGAGGTTAAGGTTTAGGGTTTAGGATTAACATTATTTAAAAATTTAAATAAATTAGTTATTTAAGTGTAGTGGTAGTAGAGCTTCCGTGTGACTATTCTCTTCCACTAATAATTGATGAAAACAAATATAAAACTTTGCTTCAAAATATATATATATATAACTTGGAGAAATATATTCATAATTAGTTAAACTATTCATACCATTTTTTTTTTTTTTTTTTTTTTGAGGAATCAGACCAAAAAAATATTTAGTTATGCTATAATCTAATCAAAATAGTTTTTGATTGAATTGGTAAAGCAAAAAAAAATAAGAAAGCGGACTTTTTTTTTAAACAAGATCTATACACGCATGGGTAAGGGTGAATAAAATCCAACTAAAATTGAAAAATTGAATCGAATTAATTAGTTCGATTTAATTTAGTTTGGTTTTTTTGAGTGGTTCGATTTGATTTGATTTTTAAAATAGTGAACCGAATTAAATTTTAGTTCGATTTAATTTTTATCAAAAAAAAAATTGATTTGAACTGAACAAACCGAAATTTTAGTGTGTGTGTGTGTATATATATATATATATAATAAAATGAAGAAAAAAAACAATTAAACCAAAAAATAAAACTGAATCGAGCCAAATTTTTTCAGTTCGATTTTCAGTATTAATTTGGTTCAATTCAGTTTGAAGAAAACATAATTTCGGTTATTTTAATTAGGTTTGATTTTGAACCGAACTGATCGAATGTTCACCCATACGCAGGAGTTAGAAACTTATTATTTTAAAAAGTAATAATTATAATAAAATACAATTATTTGTACTCACTAATTAAAATTATTGTTATTTTTTTTATCGTATAACTTATAAAAAATAAAATTTTTCATTCCAAATTACTCAGTTGATTTGTATAAATTTAACATCCGATTAAAGAATGATCTAAATCAAATTGTGTTTTGATTTTTATATAACTCAATTATTTGAGTTATATAAAAAAAAAATAAATAAATAAGTTTTATTTACACCAAGTATATATAAAGTTTTACTTTTATCAAAGGACCTGCTTTGATTTTTATATTTTACATATCTCTAAATAGATTGGGTAAAAGCTTAAAAAAAAATAGATTGGGTAAAAACAAGTTCTGATGCTAAATAAAATTAAACTATTCAATTTCAAAAGTAACAATTGGTACATTTTTTTAGTTAAATTTAACGCTTACATTTAGAACTGTACATCTAATAACAAATTCATTCTCTTTCATAATGTAAAATATTTATTTAAGTTCCAATGCTTAAAAGAATTTAATATTTACCGAGTGAATAATAGATAATTTTTTTTTATGATAAAATAATTGGTCGTTTTGCTCTATATAACTCTTAATATTAGGCTTTAATTTTGGCTTCTTTTGTTTTAAAAAGGACTTGTTTTAGAAATTATTTGTTCATATTTGTTAACATTATTTTTTTTTAAAATGGAATGTTTGTTAACATTTGAAGCATTTTATAATAATTAATCAACATAAAATATTTTTATGAATATCCTCAAAATATATATATATATATATATATATATATATATATATGAAAGAAAAAAAAATTAAGAGATTTCAATTCCTAAGTAGAGAGAAGGATAAGATTGAGAGCCATGTGGGCAACTATTCTTTTCAGTCTACCCTTTGTCAACTCAAATGATGTCAAAAAAATTGTCTTTTTATATTTGCCTTTTAATTTGGTTCTATGATTCATTATTTTTCTATTGGAAATTAAGAGAATGCATGTAGGGTCAGTGTTATTCAACTTTGAGGAGACAACAATCCTATTATTTTCTAATAACATTTTAATTTTTTTTATGTTATGTTCAGGAAAAATACATTATGAAACTCTTAAATTTTACACGCTTTTCTATTAAGTTGTTAATATTTTATTTTGTCACATTAAGCTCTCTGACTTCTATTTTACCAAAGCATTAAATCCTTCTTCAATAGGAGTTAAAGAAACTGAGAGTTACGCGCTAAATAGTGTGAAAATTAAACAAAAAAATTAACTAGGTGATACATAAACTATTAAGACTCTAATGTGTTGATTTATTAGGACTTGATTAAATTATGTGTTGTTGAAGTGGTAAGAGTATTTGCTTTTGGGAGTGAGAAGTTTTAGGTTCAAATTCTCTCTTCTGCATTAGATGAAATTTCACTTTTATGGCGAGTGTAAAAGTATGGTTAGCTTTTGTTGTATAGTCCACGATTAGGCCTTCCATGAATTAAATATATATATATATGTGTGTCGGTTGCAATTTTTGTAAGAACTGAAAAAGTTTTTTCTCTGTGTTTTGAAGTTTCAGCCGATGTTGAATTAAGCGATCAAGCCAGCAATCTTGTTAAAAAGATTTCTTTTTTCCTTTTATTTTTAGGTCTGAATGTAGTATAGTTAGATAATTTCAAAACTATTAAAAAAAATTTAATGCTTTTATGAATACAAATTTTAAAAATTCAATATGTTAAAATAAATATTAGAAATTCAATAGGCAAAATGCATGCATCAATCAAATAATAATAATAATAATAAATTATTAAAATAATTTGAGAATTTATAAGTGAGTGGGTGTTAGATCTAATATAAACCAATTGGTTTTGTATAATTTTCTCAACAGCTCTTACTCCTACTGATACTGATCCGAGTAGAGTTCTCCTTTCCAACTCAAATTATTTTTTTTTCTATTTTTCGCAAGACTACCAGTAATTTTAAGCTAACCTACAAAAAAAAAATCTCATGTTCGATTCTCACATATATTAAGTTTTAGTTATATTTAATATAATTATTTTTTATAATTGAAAATTTTATCTATTTTAACATTATATTCAATTTTGTATTTGTAAGATCTCGCCCGAGTATCGGTCCGATCCGCTAGTGATAATCAAAATGCTCATTCGGATTTGAACTCACGATGGAACTCTCGAGTTAGATTGGTTGATTTTAAAAATCGATTTGGGAGTCGCCACCTTAATTTTATTTTATTTGGGAAAAGTTAAGGGAAAACCTAATAAATAACTCCAATTATTATCCAATGGAAAAATACACTAGCCCTCGATTACCAAAAAGGATTCGGGGACTAGGTTTTTGGTTCATTTAATTGGTTTGGCAAGTGATGAAGCTAATTCCAACCGAGGTGAGATCGTTTAGAATAGTTCACCTTTACTTAAATTCGTTCTGAGCTAGTGCGACCTGTAAGAAGAAACAAGAATTAAGTGGGCTAGGCGGGGTGCCTAGCAAAACCACTCTGACGGTCAAGTTAGTGAATTGGCTCAATAATGTTTGAGTATTGTTTGTGTTAGCAAATATGCATGTATCTTTTACCAGTTTAATTCTGAGGTATTTAT
>CATKHJ010873463.1:0-13979 GCA_949750685.1 Vernicia montana
TGGTCATTTTGATATAGAGACGTTTAAATAGTTATTGTTGTATTTCATTTTGAAATGTAATATTGGATATATTGTTATATGTCATATATGAGAACATCATTGTTTATCTTATTGATTTATGGTTGTTCGTAGAAGTGTATGTATATATGGATGGATAGTATGTGGTTCAAGTTCTGATCTGGGAATCGTATTGTTTATGCATGACTGGTTAGTAATGAATCGGGTTCTACGAGTTTTCGGTGGCCTTACGCCTACTCATGTCCTAGGACCGTCGCGACTCGGTAGTCAGGTCGGGTCGTGACAAATTGGTAGACCAAGTTAATATGTTCGTTTTCCTGAACTACAAGAGGTAAATTTGTTTACTCGTTTATTTTAGATTATGAATCTAACAATTATTATTATTATTATTATGTTTTGTATCAATTTTTTAAATATATTTGCTTTGAAACTGTTTCTTGAAAAAAAAATTATTTTAAATGTTGTAAAGAAAATATTTTTTTTATAAGATAAGGAAAATAAATTTGAAAGTATTATTATTTAATTATTTTGAAATTTTTATAATTAAAACATATCTTAAATATTATACCGGTGCAGCAAATTAGATGTTTTTCTTACCAAGTCTTGTATTTCAGCAAAGGCAAATGATCATATGTCACATTAATATTTGGTATATATAGATATATATGTTTGGCATTACAATATTTGAGATCATGAGCACTCATCTTTCTCTTGTAGCATATTAAATTCACCTATCATACTAAAAAGATAAATATATTTTTTTAATTAAAATTTCAACTTATAACTTTATAATTAATCTTGAAAATGACCTTGTTACTGTTATTTTTTTTTTTTTTTTTGGTAAATTTAGTTCCGATTGAGAATTAAATTTGAAATATCTTAACTTTTGAAAACGACTTCAATACCACTAAATCAAAACTTATTACTATAATCTATAATTACTTTAAATCAAAACCTGTTAATATATATATATATATATATATATATATATATATATATATATATATATAACTTTATTTATCATTCTAAAAAAAAATTATTTATACTCAACTTTAGATCATTGTATACAAGTCAATTAAAGTTGGAGATTTGAAAATCTCTTTCCTGAACTGAAAAGTTAAGAATTTGAAAATTTAAGAACTAGAACAATATCGTGGAGGAATTATATTCGTCCTGTATAATCGGGACAATTCGGATCGATTAAATTTATATTCTTGTTAATTTACAAATCATTTATAAATTCTATCAATTTTGATAGAAATTAACAGAGATATAATTAAATTTGTAGAATTAATGATATGAAGTTCTAAAAAAATTATTATTCATAATAAAATAAGTGTGAATTTATAATTAATAAAATTTATTCATGCTAAAAGATTTTAATGTGGTAATGACCCCCATTGAATAGATTTTTTAACTCCACCACTAGTTATTCGAGACTAATGGAGAAAACAGATGAGAGCAAAAAAAAAAATGATTGATCTTATTACTTGTCTTTTATGTTTGTAATTTTTTTTTTTTTTTAAAAATGATTGATCTTATAGTATTGACTATTAATCTTAAAAAATAAAATAATTAACAAATCAGTTAATTCGATGAAAGAAAAGTGAGAATTAGAACCATTAGAATGTTAGTAAAAATCACCAACCATTAGAATCACGCACTTTGAAAATCGAATGAAAATAATTTACACTTCAAAACACTAGTGATTGAAATTAAATATAATTTTTCAAATTACTTATTAAGAGTATTATTTTTCTTAAAATTTATCAACAATTCAATTTTAACTAATATCATAATCACACTTAATGGAAAAACTCTCATTATTTTATATTGCATATTAATCTTTACACATTTATATTAAATTTATAATTCTATTTTCAACCAAAGTAAATCATTCGTATAAAAATTCAAAAAAAAAAATCACTAAAAAAATACATTCTTGTCAAACCTAATAACTAATTCCAACCCTAATAATTAATAATGTAAACAGAATTTTGTGATTTAAGTATTGGAGTTTAATCTTGTAGAAAAATTTTGTGAAAAGAGTATGGAGTGCTAACACTTTGTATAGCAAATACGTATGATTCTACATTTCATTTAAAATAATATTGAAGTGTTGGTGAATAAAACTTTGGTTTAATAATAAGATTAAAGCTAAAATGCTGAGAAGTTGCAGTTCTAAAATAGAATATATATGCATATATTGAAGCGTTCCACATTATTTTTGGCACTTTTGGTAAAGTCCCATAACTCATTGTTTATATATATATCCTATCCATGTGAGAAGCTTTGAAATTGAAACTAATACAATAATTGTTAAAAAGTCCAATGTTCCTTCCTTATCTCCTCCACCCTTTCTTCTTTTAGTGATGACAGCTTGCAAAATCTCCATATTTTTCTGTTCTATAATTAAGATGCCCAAAAGATCACTATTATTATTATTATTATATACTTTTTTTTTTTTGAAACTCATATATATAATCTTAGATCCTAGTAAAAAAGTGTTTTTTGTCCTTTACTATTCGCCGACTTAGTTTTTTTTTTTTTTTAATCTCTGCCGACTTAGTTAGTTGATCATATCATATAATATGTTTACATTAAAATTTTATTTTATAGTTTTTATTTCGTCCCATTCCCTTTTGTCAATGAAAGATCAAGAAATGAGAGACAAATATCACTCTAATTTATGTTATATGATGTAATGAGTGACACTTGCAACTATGGACTCTAATTTTTTTTTTTATAAAAAAATATTTAACCTTTTGCTAATCTTGTACGGATAAATTAACCTAATGTTGAATAGTGGTTAATCATTAAAAAAGAGGTGATGGATCTCTTTTATTCGAGCATGGATTTGAGACAGTTTCTTAGACTTGCAAGACGAGGGAACAAGTATTAAAGTACCAAGTCTGGACTTGGCAAGATCTCTCTGATGTCTAAGTCAATGGCTTGATTCTTACAGTCTGTTTAGTATATATGATTGTTTAACTAAGCCATAGTATTAGTAAGTAACACTATGTTTGGTACTTATGATTCAAGTTAGGCTTAATAATCCCAAAGATTTAGCTAACCCATGAGATAGGTGTTATCTAAAATCTAGCCCGCCATGTCTTTAGTAAGATTTATCTAGTGGGATTACTAATCCTATCATTTATGATACTTTATTTCTAAAAATAGCCTAACTTTTTATTCCATTTATTAATCTATCATACCAAATATAGATTTATAAAAGTAGGATTACTTAATACTATTGATTAAAATTTTTGAAGCAAACAAGGTTTAAGATAAGTAATCATATGGTTTAACTAAGCCTATAATTTAAACTAATCCTAAAGATTACGAATCCATGAACCAAACGGACTGTTAGGGTTTCTCAAGGAAGAATATGATCCACCTTGAGAAAATATTCTAGTGAGATAAGGAGGTAAAAAGTTGTAGAATAAAGTTAAGAATAGTGGTAGGTGATAATGTTTATTTTATACTGTGTGCCAACAGGAAAAGGAGTTGGTTGGTACACAAGTGTTTCCTTCTCATTGGTGTGCAAAAAGTTTAGTTAACATAAGGCGGACAAGGTCCTGTAGTGTTAGGCACTTGCTATTGTGCCACTTGCCTCATGTCAAGGTTGCGCTTTGGCTAAATGTCAGGATCATGCAATTTTTCCTATCTAAGTGTGCCAATGGCTGATGTACCCTGAGTTCTAAATGTTGATAACCATGCATTATGGCAAGACTGAGTGTAAGGGACTCCAACTCCTTATCTAGTGAAGCTGACTTGGAGTTTGGAGGAAAAAAAAAAGTTGACTTGGAGTGAGGACCAAAGATCTTATAAGTGGGCGCGATCTAACGAAGGAATGTCTTGGCGAGGTACCTTCAGAAGGATGGCCTCATCTTGGATGAGCCTTGAGGGGTCCTTGCCACAAGTCATCCTCAAAGATATCTCCTTTTGGGTCTCTTTGGATCCATTTGTATTTTCTTAAGGAGTGGGCTTGATGTCATATTCGAGGCCCAAAAATGAGAGCCAGATTTATTCCTCACTAGAAGCCCCCTACTCTACTGGGATGAGGCTGATGCTAGTCACAGTGAGAGTAAGAAATTCTGAGTCAAGCCTGTCTTTGGAAGGTCATATTGCTTCAAGTCGAGCCTAGGCGATCTGAGTGAGGCATAAATTTCCAAGCGAGGTAGTTAAGGGGTTACCTTGCAAATTTTGAAAACATGTGACCCTTCGTACAACGCCAACTAGCAAAGCGTCATTTCTAAAAGGACATTGGCATGCGTTTTTCGCCACATGTCACATTTAAGACCATGAATTAATGGCACTTCAATGATGTCTCTTGAAAAATGCAATCTACACCTTTAGGGTTTCGTGGCTACAAATTAAGGATGGTTACCAAGGCATTTGGAATTTAAAAAGCACCCCTTATTCACTCCCAATTCCTTTCTCCGCTACTTTCATCTTCTTCATCTACTACTCTTTATTAGTTTCTCTTTGCAAATTTCTCTCTGTGGGAGTTTTGTCCTTATCTTTCCTGAGATCACAAGTTATCCTTCATCTTTTCTTCATTCCTTTAGTATCATACATTAATGGCCCTAAACCATCATAGAGCTCCACTAGCTCCGTCAACGAGTGGACTTCCATTGTTTAGAGTTGTTTCAAAATCGCCTCCACTGCCATTTATGATGATTTTTTTGGGTGGAGCGCCAACCTAGAGGGGTGCAAGCACTTCAAATTAAGGACCGCAAAGAATGAATGAGTTCTGGTTGCCCCTAGCTCTGAGGGTTTGGTGGAGATCCACAAGAACGAAAGATCTTACATCGTGTACCTTCGTGCATGGCTTAAGGATGCCTCCTACATATTTCTTGAATCGCTGCTTTCCTCACTTTCGAGTCAAGCCTATGATGCTTCATCCCAACTCCATTTGTGATTTCCACTAGTTTGAGGTGGTTTGTTTTTCCATAGGCATAATCCTAACTCCCACCCTGTTCTAGGTCTTCTTTAAAGTGAGCATGATTGAAGGGGGATGGTCCTCGTCTGCTAAGAGGGGTCGCCATCTTTTCATTGACAAGGAGACTAAAGTCAACAATTGGAAAAGTAAATTTGATGTTATTAAAGTGACCAGCGAGGATCCTGAGTCCACATGGGCTATTCAAGTCATTTCATGGTCACCCTTCCAGAGTTAAAAGACCTTCCTGCTCTGATCCATACTGAGAAGGTTGTCGTTAAGACACTCATAGCCAACAACCGAACTTAAAGTATGAAGCTTCTAAGTATAACATCCATACTATGTGAGGTTATTGGTAAGTTTTCCTATCCCTTGCTTTCCCTTATTCGAGGGAGAACATTGCCTTTGGCTAAAATTTATTTTTGATGTTTGATTGTCTGCAGAGGTGCAAGGCGAAAAGCACTGCGATACCATAAAGGAGCTCGATGGGATCGAGCCTATGGAGATTGACTTGGATGCCAAGTTGCCTATTATGGACAAGGTGACTGGCGAGATTAGGGCCTGCAGTCTAGATGACGATTTCCCTATCCTTGATTCTCCTCGTCGGCAACAGCGAAGGGGCAAGGGTAAAAAGACTCCTACCTAGAAGGCTCGTCAACAAGAAGTCCCTTAGGTAATTGTCCAAGATATGGTTCCTCCCTTTGACAAAGGAAAGGCTCCTATGATCTACAAAGAGAATGAGAAGAACAAAAGGCATCCTCACTCATATCATTTAGTGGGTGGGCCTGTAATAAGGGAGTCTAGTGTCGAGACTTTTCCTGATAGATGAGCCCCTCCTGCTTTTAGGGCTCCTCTTGTTGCTAACACTCCAACCACTCCAACTCCAACTCCATCTTTCGCTACTACTACTCCCCCAATTTCAAATATCACCACCACTCCTCCAGCTCTGACTTTCGCTATTTTTGGAGGTTGGTTGTCCATTGTTACTTTTTTGCTTGGTGTTTTACTTTTCTGATTTTATTATGTCTTTTATTTCAGGTTAGGCTTTTCAAAACTAATAAAAAAAATTATATCTATTTCACTGTGTGGCATAATAATATATAATAACTAGATTGAAAACCCACACGCTAAATGAAAAATAGAATTCAAATAAAATATTTTAAAAAGTGCTATAAAATTAAGAAAAATAATAAGAATACGAATCATATTAATTGATTTTCACATCACAAAATATAAATTCATATTTTAAGTAAATAATATTATTAGATTTTAAATTTAAATTCATTATTAATAATTTTAAAAGTGATAATATTCATATAATAAATAATGAAAATTAATTCACTTCAACTTTAATTTGCTACAAAATAATTGTAAATAATTAAATTAATAGGAAATGTAATTGCTAGCTATTATAAGCTTTGATAAGGAAAAGAAAATATAACTATTGATTCATAACTTTCTAGAGAACTTATATAATAGAATTTATATCTCAAATTATAGTTTTGAGAGTTTTATTTTTATTTTATTTATTTTTTTTTTTTTTTTGAATTAAGAGGTCTTTTATAACCAATTACAGAAATAATATAGCAAAATTTAAAATTTAAAAGTAAAATTTAAGCTAATTAAAAATGAAAAATAGTTTTAACATAATGATTTGCATTTTTACAAATTGATCAAGATATAAGGAGAGATTCTAAAACATTCTTCTAAACAACCATGATACACGAGAGATTTTAAAGCCAATAGTTATTGTTCTCTAAAAAAAAATATGCTTGTAGTTATATATTGGAGAGAAAAGAAAATGAGAGTTAGAAAAAGTAAAAATTATCTGGTAATGGGAGTTCAAGAAAATAAAAAACAATTAGTTGAGGAAAATTTAATTATTGAGAAAAAAATTAAAGCAGTACCAAAATTCTAATTATAGATAAATATGTGAAATAATTAAAAAATATTTTTAAGCAATTTGAAAGCATCTACTTAGCATGTTAAATGACTATTCTAATTCTTTATTAATTTTAAAAAGAGTGAATATAATTTATTAATTTGAATTTAATTTATTAATAAGTACAGTATATGTTTAGATAATTAATTACTTTATTAAATTTTTAACCCTATTTAATTTATTAAATAGGGTTAGTATCAATATTTTTATTGATTTTTAATGATAATTAATTACTTTATTAAATTTTTTTATAATTTAATAAAAAAATTAAATTTCACTCATTTAACAAGAAAAAAGAAAAATATTTTACAAACATTTTAGACTATCCACCTAATAATGGATTGATGGATAATTATCTTTAAGTTTTAGCCTTCCTGTGTTATATATAGTCTATAGATTCACAATTTACTTTCTCTATTCCATATTAAGTGACGTTTTGGAAAAAAAATATTGTTTCTAAATATTTGACTTTTTGTTATTATTTAAAGACATTTATCACTTTTTACCAATTTTACCTTTATTTACAGCTACCTTATCTGTATACTGTCAATCAATCTCTTATTTGTACTGTCAATCAATCCTCTTATGGCGGAAGAGGATGGCTAAGGAATAGACACCGTAGTAATTTTTTCCTTTTGGGAATGGATAAGAATATGTTTAGTAGAGATAATTAATTTAAGGGTAACATAATCTTTTTATTTCTGTAATCAATCTATTAAATACAATCCTTAATTGGTGTGTAACATCCTTAAAAGTCTTGATAAAAAAAAAAAAAAATTCTTAAATTTCAATTAATATGAAAAAGATGGAGTATAATTTTTATATACAAGGCAAGAAAAACGTGATTTATACAAATTTTTTTTTTATATATAGAATTTGCTGTATTTGGTCTTCAAAATTGAAATTTGGTGCAATTAATTAATATATACTTTATTTGAAGCAACCACATATAGAATTATTATTATTATTATTATTATTATTATTATTATTATTATTATTACTATTATTTTGTTGACTTAGCAATAAGAACCAACGAAGGCCTTTTTATTGATTTTCAATTGATGTTGGCTTGGCCTCTAATTTTTAGTATTTGGTGAAGACTCAAGACTTCCACGAATTAAATCTGCTTGGAATACAGCAAATTGAGATTTTTTTTTTCTCTCTGTCCGCGTACGTGTATCACACTTAGGTGGAGTCCAACACTAATAAATGTCAAAATATATATATATATATATATATATATATATATATATATATATATATATATATTAGATGTTTTAGAAAATTGCATAAATATTAAATAAATTATTAAATAGTTTTAATTTTAATTAAAATTGATTAATATATTCTTATTTTACTATCATTAAAACTCATCTTTTTTTTTTCTTTCACTAAAATTTTATTAATAGTGATGAGGGTAAAATTGAAAAAAGAATAATAAATGTTATTTAAAACTTTTAAAACCACAATTAATTTGAAAAAAAAAATAACAATTATTAATTTCAATCAGAGAGAATATTTGTATGATTAATTATATTCATTTACACTAGCTAGCCTAATTCTCCAATTTGAGTTTCTCATCCACTAATAATATGTTACAAATTTTTATTAACTTGATAAAAAGTATTAAAAGAAAAAATTATTTAACCGCAAGATTAATAAATAGCATTTTAATTAATTTTTAAATATAAAAATTATAATTCTTTCTTTTTTTAAATTCAATGAACCTTTTAATTAAATAGATGAGAGAATTAATAAATAACATGTATGAAAAGTTGTACTCCCTCCGTATTAAAAAAGTTATCCATTTTCTTTTCTCACACAGTTTAGAAAAACATTATTAATTATTTGTCAACTCATAAATTTTATTATATTTTTTCACTTATACTTTTATTTATACTCATTTATTACTAAGATTTTTATTAATTTTAAGAATACGCAAGTACTACACCTTTCAATTAATAAGAATAAAATGAAAAAATATCTATATTTATTTTTATAGTGGGCAAATATTTTGAGACATTTTAAAAAAAATAATGAATCTTTTTTTGAACGAATGGAGTAAAATTTATAAGTTAAGGGAGTTATTACATACACTTCAAAAATCTTAAATACACTCCATTTTATTTTTTGTGTTTAGCAACTATAATGCCTATAGAATATTTTCCTTCTTAAAAACTATAAACATTAATTACATGTTGGAAAATACTCTCTCATCTTTATTAAAAATTATGAATATTAATTACTTCCTTCGTCCCAAAATATTTGATATTTTTTTTTATTTTTCGTCTGTCTCAAAATTTTATCCACTTTTCTTTTTAATTAATAGTTAATTAAATAATTGTCTAAAATACACTTATTAATTTACATCAAAATCATTACTTATAATAAATTTTACTACTCCCTCCATTTCTTTATATATGATGTTTTATAAAACATTTGAAATTTTATTTAATTGTCACTTTTATACAATCAATAAAACTTAATTTTTTTTTTACCAATTTTATCCTTATATAAATTTTTAGTTTTCCAAAAACCAATGGTATTTTAACCTCTTTACTCATTTTTCTCCTAAAATTAAAGCTAATTAATTATTTCTTAATTCAAGTAAAACTCTCTAAATAATCAGATATAAAAGAATAAAAGAACAGAATGAGTACTATTTTTGACTTTTAAATTTATAATTTTTTAATAAATAATTTTTGAATTCCAATATATAAGACATGTTATTTAAATATTATCATTAATTTTTATAAAACCATATTCATCATCTACTCTTCTTTGAATAATGGAAAATCAAATCTCCAAATCCTTTAATGTCCCAAATATGAAAACAGAAATTCAGATAAAAAATATGCTAAAGCCATTGCTTGATTTGAATTATCCACCGAAGGATGACGGATTCATCTCTCCAGCCCGAGAATTTGACCAAGATCCTACAGTACATGTTTATTTTATTTTATTTGCCAAATTCAACATGTTTATTTTGGGTGTAATATGAACTCAATTTTAATTAAGATCCTAAACTACAATATTCAAGAAGTCAAAAAAAAAAAAAAAAAAAAAAAAAAAAAAAAAAAACTACAATATTCAAAAAAAAAAATTTATGTATTATGAAATTATGATGAGTTGACATCCAACAAAATTACTTCTTCTATTCCTTAATAAATGACGTTTTGAGAGTATAATTTTATTTCATATTATTTGACGTTTTCCTTTTCTCAATATACATTATTTTTTTTTTCTAAATTATACTCTTATTTATTCTTTTCCACATCAGTAATACTATTGGAGTACTTGAAGTTTAAGGGTAATACAGTCTATTTAGATATGTAATAATAATTATTTAACACATCTTTAATTCTTATGCAAAAATCTTAAACGATATTTATTTAGAAACGGAGAGAGTAATAACTATACTTGATTAATATTAACATTATTAAAGTGGAGTGTGATTTACTTGATAAAACAAAAAATTTAATAGAGTTATTTTAGGAAGAAAGTGATGAAAATTAAAAAATTAACTTACTTTTTTAATCTTTGTGTAAAACAAAAAATGTTAAACATTTTGGGACGAAGGGAGTATTAAATATTGAAAAATTATCTCTCTCCCTTATATATATATATAAAAACTCTCTCTCACTCTCTCTCTCTATATATATATAACATACCAAATTAAAAATATATATATATAATACAGAATGAAAAAAAAAAAAAAAAGGAAATCTGATTTTTTAAAAAAATAATATTTCAAATTTAAAAAAAAAAATTGATGCCAATAAAATAAAAAACCAAAAAAATTTCCAATAGAGAGATTTTTTTTTTAAAAGTTTTATGTTATATGTTTTTTTCTCTCTAGATTTATTATTTGAATTTGGTGATATATATTTATAGAGTTTTTTTTATTTGATAATAATCTATAATACAAAAAAAAAAAAAAAATTCTGGTATTGTAAAATAATAATATTCTGAATTCAAAAAAAAATTGATATCAATAAAATAAAAAATCCAATTTTTTTTTATTTATATAATTGATATTCACAATTTTTAATAAAAATGGGAGAGAACATTTTTCAACATGTAATTAATGTTCATATTTTTTTAAGAAAGAAATGATTATATGGATTCTATGGGCACTATAGTAATTTTGCTAAATACAAAAAGTAAAATGGAATGTATTAAAGATTTTTGGAGTGTATTTAACCACTCTAATTAAACTTAAAATAAAGAGTGAAATTGACTCTCTGAATATAGAGAGTCAAATTTACTCTCTATTTTAAATTTAAATAATAAAGAGCTCAATAGAATTTTGTTTTCTTATATTAACCTTTAATTATAGAGAGTTTGAAATATATAAAGAGCTTTTTGAATCTTTAAGAGGATTTGTCTATCTTCTTATTGATTTGCACTCGATTCTCAGAGCCATATTATAAATGAGGATTTTTTTCTTATATACGAATCTCTTACACTACCGGAAATACCCTTATTATCGACGGATTTCCGTTGGTAATAAGGATTTTTTCGTCAGTAAATATATTTACCAACGGATTACAGACCGAACGTATTTGTCGTAAAAACTACATTACCGACCGAAAATCTATTCCGTCGCTAATATACCGACGAATATATCATCGGTAAACTTTACCGATGGAAAATACAGTCGATAATTAATTAAATAAAATAAATAAATTATGTCGGTAATCCGTCGAAAATTAATTGAAAATTAAATAAATAAAAAATTAATTTCGTCAGTAAAAATTGAATATGATTTTTTTTAATTTATAATTTAATTTTATTGCAAATATATTAAAATTCTCAAAGTTATAAATATAAAAGTAAAAATGTTAATTTATATTAATGTAAATAATAAATATAGAAAAATAATAGTGAAAAATTTATATAAACATAACAAACTATAATATGCTAATATAAAATAAATAATAAAAAATCTACAAGTAATATTTCGTCGGTAAAAAAAAAAAAATCTAACTAAGATCTGTAGTGTGATCATCGATGCTAGCCAGATCATCCAATAAATAATCATCATCATCAACACCGTCTCCTAGAACAGGCAGACGAGAAGGATGATGCTGGTCTGAAGTAGGCAGACCAGCAGGTTGTGATACTAAATTAGGTGGTAAAGGTATCTCAGTGGTTGCTGATACGTTCCGTAGCCACTCCTTCATAGGTCTCAACCTCTCAACTATTTGTCGGTCCACCTCCCGTTGTATATCATCGGATGAAGGGGGTGGTGGGGCAGAAGTACTGGCATCGGGATGTTCATAAAAATACGGTGCTTGAGAACCAATTTCGTAAATCTTGCCCTTCGTCCGTCCCCCAACAGTCAGAAGGTATAAGTCCCTCTCGTCCACCTGATGAGGCTCTGTGGATCCAGGAGCTGGCTGCGACAACTGCTCACGGAGGTTATTGAAATTCTTCTGCATTTTATACAATATTAGTGATTATCATAATAGTATAACATTATAAAAAATTATTAAAATTTTTAATTTAATCATTTCGTTACTTACATGAATCCTCTATGATCTAGTATCAACAAACGTCTGCCCGTTATTCTTGTTCTTGTGTGTACACACGAAGACCTCAACGGGCAAAGAATCGCGTCCCAATTCCCGAGCCTATTAAGAATTGAAATATATTACCTAGTAAAATAAATAACTTTAAACAAAAATTAAAAAATGAATGAAAATAATTATCATCCGACTGGCATGCTCCTCGTGGGGTATAGACTCTCCAATGTGTAAAGACGGACTAGATCTTGGTCTGCCTTTCTCTGTCTTCCTGTTCTTGCTGGCCTGATGAGATAGATTCTGGAACCCGAGACTAGCCCAATGCTTATGTCATCTCTCCCAAGTCTCATCTGGCATCCAGGTTTTTTTCTCCATATGCTTCACATCGTGAATCTTATCCTTGTAACTCAATACAACCTTCTTATAGAAGGATGTCTCAACTAGGGTATCGATAGCCTCATGCCACTGAAATTGTTTTTTTAACAATTTAAATAAAATTAAATTAGAAGTTAGGTAACAATTAAATTATAATTAATTTACTACATATTTATATAGCTTTTAAAATATTATATACCTTGAATTCAGCCCAATAGAATTCTTTTGTTTCTTTAGTGACCCTCTTCCATGTGTATCCTTCTGGTTTAATTTTTTCCTTGAATATTTGTGTGTATATGATGGAACATTTTTCAGATGGATGCAAACTGCAAAAGAATTAAATGTTAGTTACAAATAAATTTGAAAAGTATTAAAATTATATACTACAATATAATAATAATTTTAACATACCTCGAACCCGGCATAGTGATAGTAGGTCTCAACTCAAGAGAATGAACACTATATGGCTCATCATCATCAGGTGTACCAACTGGTCGAGATGATGAAGGTGCAGAAGTAGCAGGGGGTACAACAATAGAGGAAGTTGTAGGAGTAGATAAAGGTGCAGTAGTAGAGGGAGCTGCAGAAAAAAAGGAAGATGCACTAGAAGAGGGAGCTGCATATGAAGAAAAAGGCGCAACAGTAGAGAGATATGCTGCAAAAGTAGAGAAAGTTGCAGCAGTAGAGGGAGGAATCGAATGCAAAGATGGCAAAGAAGGTAGTGCTAAAGGCAAGGAGCCTATATGTGGCGGTGGTGTAGGTACTGGTGGTCTCAGGCCTGGATGGCTCGATGCTGGATATCGTAAACCACGACCCCGAGGTCGATCAGATGTACGGCTATCATCGCCAAGCACACGTCTCGACATTTGTTCATATAATACTTTTCATGCTATTAACATAACAAATACACAACAATACAGTCCATCTAATCATAAAAGTCTATATATATATATATATATATATATATATATATATATATATATATATATATATATATATATATATATATATACAAATTACCATGAAACAAATTAAATTATTCAGAATCATTTTCTTCTATATCATCTTCATTAATGATATCTTCCGATGATTCAGATTTTGATTGATGCTCAATTTCATCTTCTAACTCAATATCTTCCTCATTTATGTTAATGAATGACTCATCATGATCATT
>CATKHJ010873603.1:0-10619 GCA_949750685.1 Vernicia montana
CATTGCAACTTTTTGGCAAGCATTATTTGTTCATTGATTATTGAGTCAAATTAAGAAAATTATTTTTTATGGCATTTGGCCAAATGAGCCTATATTGTTTTGGTCTTTTTATTATGACCAATGATGGGAATTATATTATTATTGATATGTTATCCATTGAATCAATTCATGGATAGAAAAAATATATTGTTATAATGATTAAATGATAAGTAGAATACTCCTCTAGTGTGGAGCAATACATCGGACCTTGTGCACAATGGTAATGGAACCTACGGATAGGATAAGATTATCCAAACCTTAGCTAGGAAAGGTTTAATGACCCTAATACGTATGACCCGATCAGTTGTACGTGTGACTAGGCATGTGAGAGTGAGCAAGGCATAAGCCGCCACTCGTTAATTATGGGGGAAACATACCGTTTCCAAGAAAGTGTATGGTTTATGCTAAAAGATATATTGTTGCTATAAATATGAAAATTGATTCATAAAATTAATTTTGATTAACATCGTTGTTGATTAAAAAGGAATTAATATTATTTGTACAATATTGTTCATTCTGTATTATGTACTCATTGAGTTCTGTCTCACTCCTTAGTTATTATTTATTTTTCAGGACCGGTTGATAGGCCAGCAAGATAAATTCCAAGTACTAGTTTTCACTTGGGAATTGCTCTGCTATTTTAATTATATAGTATGAATGTTCATTCGGATGTTTCACTCTAGAGCTCCATGAATTTAAAAATCTGTAATAATGATATGATTAGAATATCGTATGTATGATATGTGATATTATATAATGATGCTACAGTCCAAGCATTTAAGATATTAAAGTCAACTGCGCTTAAATTGATGGAAAATGGAATTCAAAAGTATAAATATGTAAATGATGTTAAGTAGACAATTGAATATGTCAAACATTTAATATAATATTGGATGTTAAGGAATGGTAAAATATGGTTTCGATTATGGGGTAATGATAACTTGGTAATTAATGGCAGTTAATAATAAGTAATAAGGGGTTCTACGAGTTTAGATGACCTTAAGTCTCCCTATGCCCTAGGACAGTCATGACTCAAAGACGGGTCGTGACAACATGTGAGTATGATTATTAGACAATAATTAATATTAAATAGGAAGTAAAGTGTAGTTGTATTAAATAATGAAAATAAATAAGATATGTAATAGGACTAAATTGAAGAGTAGAAAGTACTTAATTGAAAGATAGAATTGAAATTGAGGTAATAAATAAATTATTTAACTAGTGGGGAGGAAAGTGTGAAATAGAAAAGTTAATTTTAAAAGAAATTGATGTGGCCGAATGTGATTTACTTAAACCACTTAACACTAATCAAACACCAACACTTATTTTCCACTAATATAAATCAACAAAACGCACTTCTTGTACATCAATTTCCGTCAACTTCTTTCACATTTTTTTTTGTCAAAACACCAAGTAAGCAAAGTAAAAGCAGAAAACACTTAGAAAGAAGGGGGCTTCAGCCATTTCTAGTTCAAGATGCAACAAAAATTAAATTATAGGTAATAATTATCTATTTAATTTTCTAGTTTGATTGTTGAATAGTATTGGTTATTTGGGTTTGAGAAGTTTATTGTATTTTGGGTAATGAAAGCTTCGGCCAAATCCAAAATTCCAAAAAGGAAGAAGAAGCTAAGGTAAATAAATTAAGATTTAAGTTTCTTATTTTAATTACAATAGCATATATAAAGATTTGTCAAAAAGCATGTTAGTTTGGTTGGGTTTTTGTCCTCGGCTACTTTAGAAAATCAGAAATTAAATCTTAAAATTTAAATGAACAACGAGAAATAGATTGAATAGAAAGGACAGGATGTGTATTTAGAAATTCTTAAATTGTTTCGGCCAAGATTGAAAAGCATGTAGGAAAAGAATTTTAGTTTGTTATAAATATGGGTTAAGTTGATTAAATAGTGTATTAGTTGAATTGAAAGTTAAATGGTAGAGAATTGGAAGTAATTTCTTAGAAGTTGTAATGAAGGGTCTTCACCCATAAGTGAAGTTTTAGAGGAAAATGAATTAATTTAATTACTTGAAATAATTGAGGACTTAATGACGGATAAAAAGAAAGAGACTGAAGCAGCAGGGCCTGATAGAGAGACTGTCCTATACCCGCAGGCGAGAGAGGGACACTCGGGTGAGAATATATATATATATATATATATATATATATATATATATATGGCCAAAAAGAATTTAAAAGTAAAATTGGTATATTTTAAATATATTTAAGGAAAGGGTTAATTTAATTGGAATTTCATTTTAAATTATTAAGTAGTTAAGTTAATATCTAAAGTTATAATTAGAGCTTTGGATGTGGTTAAGGAAATTGAAAATTGAAAACGAAATTCTTTTATTCTAATGACTAATAAGATAAGTTGAGTTAAGTGACTCAATAGAAAATTAATATTAAGAGTTCTTAATTTACTTGTATTAAATTAGAATAGTAATTAAAGATTGGAAAAGATATTAAAGATTTTTAACTTATTAAAATAGAACTACAATTAAGAATTAAAAGAAAATATTAACATTAATAAAGAACTAAAGTATAACTAATATTCTAAGTTGGTACTACTAATAAGAATTCGAATCGAGAATGTGAATTAATTATTAAAGTTAGCTAAAAAATTTACGAGATTAGAATTGTTACATGTTAATAAGTAACTATTAAAGTGATTAAATTAGTAATACGTAGTTAATTAATTGTAGCTCTAGAAGGAGATACGAGAGTTAAGGGTGACCAAGAAATCTGGGATCACCAATTCTAACTACAGTGAATAAGTACTAGAAGTGCTATTAGCTAAAGTGAATGTTTTCTATACTATTATGCATAGGGGTGAAGGGCCAAATCACCACCTTAGTTTTTAAAAAAAGTTAACATAAACCCCTGAGATACTTTTTGGCTAATATAAACACACGTAGTCTTATTTTCTGTCAATTTAACCCTTTTTTGGCCAAATTAAAACGCGTGAATTACACCCACATCCAAAAGTTGTTAAGTTACATAAGAAATTATTTTTTAATGATAAAACAATAAAGAAAAGAAAGCAGACAATAATAAAAAATCAAATTCGTCTTCTCTTCCAAAGAACTCAAGCCAGCTCCTAGAAGTTCCAGAATCCTCATCTTCAATACTGCTACTAGATTTTTTTATGAGTCCTCATCTTCAATTGTTCAATTGTGAACAAACAAGTTCAGCTTGCCTAATTGTAACTAACCAATGTCACTCTACTAAGTTTGACAATTTAATAGATTTAAGCATTATATGGGTTAACATTTATAAAAAAAAAATAATAAATAGATATGTAAGCAGATCATACATATATTTGACACTTCCAAGAATCTTAAATTGAAATTTAAAGGCCTTGACTTACAGATGCTTAAGCTAATTTCGAAGGCAGCAACATATTCAAGAGAGAATCTCGAAAGCAATCACTTTCGACACACAGGCATACCAATCAATAGAATACAAAAATATATCAAGCAAAGGGGAAAATCATAAATTACAAAAACCAGACGAGAAATCCTTGGAGGAACAACTGATGGTGTTTGTTACTACCTTACAGGTGTTGAAGAAGCTTCTAATACTACCTCAAAGCCATTCTCACCATTAAAAAGAACTTCACATGGCTTAAAAGGAGGAGGAAGGTCCAAATTCAATATAAGCCAACAATATTGTCATGATGTTAACGAGTTCCACCCAAACTAGTGAGCATCTCCTTTGCAATTTCTCTCCGGCGAAACCTCTGGTGTTTTTTTTTGAAATTTACGTCGTCGGTTGCCTCCATGACCCACTCCTCTATTCAATCCTTTTCCATCTTCTTGTTGTTGTGACTTCCCCCAATTTCATCTTAACTAGAGTATGCCCATTTCCCAAATGGCTTTGATACGACAGTAAGGTAAGGGTTTTTCACTTGATATGATTTACCAGGCGATGATAGGTTGATCTGGTAATTGGTCTGTTTGTATTTTTTCAATTGATTATTTTAACAATATTATAATATTATTTTGTTCAATAAAGGGTGGGTGTAATTCACACGTTTCAATTTGGCCAAAAAAGGGTTAAATTGATAGAAAATCTAAACATGTGTGTTTATATTAGCTAAAAAGCATCTCGGGGATTTATTTGAAATTTTTAAAAAAACTGAGGGGGTGATTTGGCCCTTCACCCATTATGCATATGGTATCATCTATATTGTTTTCATTGTTTACAAAAGTCTAATGTTCCTTGAAAATTCTATGACCTCATTCTTGAATACATGATCCTGAATTGCATTCGAACTTGTTATTGAAACTGAACTTTACCTGAACTTAATGTAATGCCTAATTATCAAAATTGTGCATTGCTCTGGATTCCTAGAGAACCCTATTGATCCATTGTTCAAATAATTTTTCCTACTTGAATTGATATTGTAAAATTTGAATTGAACCTTTTATATTGTTAATTGATCATTGTATAAGGTACCAAAAATGGTGCATTATTATTGTTCCCAAAGGCAGAGATCCCTTTTTCTAGTGTGGAGAACAATGGACTTTGTGCACAATGCATTGACTCTTTCTAGGAGATATTTGAATGCCCTAGCCATAAGGCCTAGCTAACCTTACGTTGTGGTATTGCTCCACAAAAAGAGCCCTTGCCACTAGTGTAATGTTGAAGAGTTGCGATGATAAATTTAGCGCTCATCTAGTGTATACATATTTCTGCTGAATCCTATTGCTATTATTATTGATTCTATTTGAATTGTTCATATATATTGATTTTCCTCATTGCTTCTATATCCTAAAAGAAATTCATCGTTATTGTTATCATTGCTAAACTCACTAAACATACGATTCTCAATGTGAACCAATTTGTAATCGAACCCATGTATATGGTAGTATAACATTCACTCATTGAGTTTTACTCACTCCCCCTTCCCAATTTTTTTTACAGGGATAGAAGTTTACAAGAAAGCTCAAGTATTATAATTCACTTGAAGCTTATGTCTAATGTAAGAAAAAGATATTATGTTTTGATCATTGTATAAAGGTATATAAGAAACCATACATGTGTAATATTGGTATAGTTTCTATTAGCTTCGTGATATATTAATGTATATGGTACTGAATATGTGAAAAGTGTATATAGCTGACATAAAATATTAAAGTTTCTTAATGATATATGTATATCTATATGTGAATATTATAAGTGTATTGAGTTGATGAATGTGAAGATATTGATTATGCATGGGAAGTTGAGGATATAAGGGTGGAAATTTTTGGAAGTGTAGTTTTATGTAGGTTTCGGATCTTAGAAAGTGTTGGGGGTACAGTCGACACTCGGCTAGTGTACCATTTGTTTATCAGTGTTAATGGGTTCTATGGATTTTCAGTGGCTTTATGCCTACTCATGCCCTAGGATCATCCATCCCAAAAGTGAAATGTGACAAATGTGGTATCAGAGCAAAGGTTAGAAAAGGAGTTAAGGATAGAAAACTTAAGCAGTGCTCTGACAGTAACCATGGCATACCCCAAACATCCACAAATTCACCATTACCAATTCTCAAACGACTCCCCTTGTGAATTAATTCCTGGGCTTCAATAATACTATGCCATGTGTAACTAGGATTGTTGCCAAGGCCAACTTCAAGAAAGGAACAGTTGGGAAAATACTGAGCTTTAAAGATCCTAGAAACCAGTGAGCTCTAATCTGTTAGAAGCCTCTAAGCTTGTTTACCAAGCATAGCAATATTAAAATCCCTTAACCTCTTGAACCCCAGCCCTCTAAATTTCTTAGGGGCATACAACTTGTCCCTAGCCATCCATCTCACACCTTTATGATATGCATTACTACTGCCCCACCAAAACTCATTCATCATACGCTCAATATCCACACACAAGTCAATAGGAAGCAAAAAAAACATTCATCACAAAGTTTGGTACTGTTTGAGCTACGGTCTTCAAAAGGATCTCCTTGCTTGCACGAGATAACGACTTATTCCTTCAGCCTTGGATACGTTGCTATACCCTTTCTTTAACAAAGCTCAGCACTTCTTTTTTATTCCTTCCCACTAGTGACGGTAACCTCAAATATTTCCCCTGGTCACTAACTCCATTCACACCAAGCACTTGACAGACTTTCTCCCGCAATTCACTGCTCACATTAGAACTAAATGTAACCGAGGATTTGTTGAAGTTAACCATCTTCCCCGAAGCAGCTTTGTAGAGTCCCAACACATTTTTAATCACTTGACTCTTCTACTCAGAAACCTTAAAATAGATAGCAACCATCAGCAAAAAAGAGGTGACTTACCAATGGAGCACCTCTTGCTATTTGACATCCATGAATGGCTTTCTGCTCCTCTTTCTTGCGCAGTAAAGCAATAAGTCCTTTAGCACACAGGATAAATAAGTACGGGGATAGTGAGTCCTTTTGACGCAGGCCTCGTTAAGGATTAATAGGCTCAATTTCCTTTCCCTCTTGAAGAATTGAGTACTGAATAGAGATTACACAAGCCATTATTTGATCAACCCTCATTTGACAAAAACCTATACAAAGCAGCACACTTTGCAGAAAGTGCCATTCGATTCTATTGTAGGCTTTCACCATGTCTATCTTCAAAGCCACAACACCCTCTTTACCTTGACGTTTCCTTTTAAGAAAGTGAGTAAGTTCAAAAGATATCAAAATATTATATGAGATCAATCTCACCTCAATGAAGGCACTCAAATTCTTAGAAAGAATACCAGGAAGTAAGCCTTTGAGCCTATTTGCTAACACTTTGGCAATCACTTTGTAAACCACATTGCACAAGGAGATGGGTCTAAGGTCCCTCATCGTTTCTGGATTTGGCTTCTTAGGAATTAGCACTATATGTGTTTTGTTCAACCCTTATGGAAGAGCACCTCGATGAAAAATTCATTACATAATGCAACCACATTTGCCCCCACTGTTCTCCAAAAACTCTGAAAAATGCAGGGTTTATGCCATCCGGACTAAGAGATTTTTCTGGGTGCATGCTGAATAAAAAATATTTTATCTCAACCTCATCAATTTCAGACATGAAAGCTTCATTCTGATCTTCATTAACACAAGCAAAAATATTCTCCACAACCTAGTTACCTGTACAACCATTAGAGGCAAACAGAGTTTCAAAGTAGTCAAGCATAATTCTGTGGATACCCCCTTCATGGTGTTGCCATTAACCCAAATGGTCTTTTAAACAAGAGACTTTATTCTTCTTTCTTCTAGCTAAAGCGTAGGAGTGAAAAAATTGAGAATTTGAATCTCCATCCCTTAGCAAAAATTGTTTGGCACGTTGTCTCCAATATTCTTCTTCCTGGATCAATAGATCATAGTAACACAAACAAGCTTGATTAAACTCTGCTAACCCAGCTTGATCTCGCCTTTTACGCAACAGCTGCATCCTTTTCCAACAACTCTCAATCCTCCCACATAAATCTTGAACCATTTTCCCTCCCCACCGAGACAATTCCAAGCCACACAATTCAATTTTTCTTTGAACATCCATACCTGCATTCAACTCGCATCACCTTTGGACAATCCCTTTGCAATCCCTCTCTTTCAGCCAGGTATTTTCAAAATGAAATCTATGGGTTTTAGGTACATAAATTGATCTCTTCAAATCCAAGAACAAAGGGAGGTGATTAGATGATGATGCATCTAGTGTCCAAACCTCCGCATTACAAAATAAATTGATCTAAGATTGAGTTTCTAGTCCTCGATCTATCTTTTCTTCAATCCAATTCTCGGTACCTATGAGACCTCGCTCGAGCACTTAGGTCCAGTCCGCTAAGGAAATCAGAAATGCTCTTTCGGGTTTGATCTCACAATTGGAAGCGACTATCGCTTTTATTTAGTGAATTTATCTGATTTTGGAAAAGGATTCGAGAGTCGCCACCCTAATTTATTTAAATGAGAAAATTAAAGGAAAAAACAAAATATTAACTCCAATTCATTAATTTCTTATTAATTTACTCAAGGATAAGATCACTAGTTTTCAAATTAGGTTGAGCTCGGGGACTAGATTTTTTATTTTAAATAATCTCAATTTGGCTCCTAAGTTTGATTTGACTTGAAAATTGATTTCATAGATAACAAGTATTAATAACGATTATAATGCATGAACATGGCATAATTATGAGTGTATGGAGAATTGAAAATAAAAAGCAAGTAATTTAAATATCTACAAGTAAAGGAGAGTATTTCCTATAGCCCTTGTGGGTACTAGGGAAATTACACGATCATTCATTTACTCCAAAATAATTAAATTAACTAATTACATTAATTAACTTACAAGGAAGCATAAATATAAATATTTACATTAAAAATAAAAAGGGAAAGGGATTAATTGGGATTTGGATTTGAGGCTTGGAGTTAAATTCCAAGCGTGCCTATGTATCTCATTGGATAGGGATCAAAACCCACGTAGTTCGTTCCACTGTGAGGTGGAGGGGTTTAGGGATTGATCTGATTGGATTGATTTGATTTGATTTGGGGGTTTTTGGAGTTGGTGAGAGAAGATGTTATACATTTGTTGGGAGATTTTGAATGTAGTATTTTTCCAAACTAGAGTTCTGTTTTACTGGCCTCTAAAATTGGGGATCTTACTCAAAAAGAGTAGATTAATTTGGAATTAATCCAAAGAGGAATAATCCTAATTAGTTTCCAATCAAAGAAAAAGTAAACTTTTAATTACTAATTTAATTAATTAATTAATTAATATTTGGAATTAATTAACTAATTAATTACTTAATTTTTAGTTAAAATCAAAGAGAGATTAATTAAAAATTAGGACTACTCAAAAAGAGTACTAGAAGACTACTTAGAGAGAGAGAGAGAGAAAGAGCAAGTGGATAACCATGTACAAAATGCTCAAGGGGTGAAGAAAAATGAAGAGGATGAGAGGGTATTTATAGGTGAAGTGAGGTGGGGGTAGTTTAGGAAGAGAACATGTGAAAAGACTAGAAGGGTAGGGCTGTTTGGGGCTGAAAAATCAGGTTGAAAAGGGCAAAAATGGAATTTCAGTGCACAGGGGGACCAGCCGCCGGCCAAGTAGGCGAATCCATCAGATGTCTATGCGGAGCCTTTGGCCTTCCCAGCGGCTGCCACCGGGACTATCTTTGAGAAGACCTAGCGTAGCAGGGAGGATCCGCGCAGAGGGGCAAATGCTCTACTAGGCGAATCCTTCAGCATGTCCAGTGGCTTCGCGCAGTGCACCGACGGACGGCATGCTTATCCGTATAGGCAGTCCGATTTTTAAGATTTTTTAAGTTTGTCAGTTTTCAAGGCTTTCTAGATTCTGAAAAATTACCGGTTAGTGTCAATGGATCTGAAATTAATTATCGGACAGTTTGACACCAGTTTTGGGAAAAATCTGATCAATTTTGGGAAAATATTGTCTGGTGCAGAATGTCCAGTCAAAATAAAAAAAGTGATGTCGATCTATGTCAAAAAATTAAATCGTTTACCTTTTGGTGGTAGGGGTGCTGCCCCCTTGACCCTTGCCTGCTAACCGGCTAGCGGGACCACCGTATCGGTTCTGCGTAGCGCACTAAACTTAGCAGGTGTCAAGCTGCGGCCACGTCATGAGAGTGCAAAATTAAGGGTTCACAGTACCCCGCGATCTCTCCTATGTATTTTGATTTCCATGTAAACCCAAATCAATAAACCCATAATCTTTCACTGCTTCTCGAAAACTATGGATTAGCTAAGGAGGATATAAAGCCCCTCCTCACTTCTCTAAAATGGCCAAAATATCATTAAAATCGCCCATGATACACCATGGGAGATTCGATGCCCCTGCCAATTGATGCAATAAAGACTATGATTCCTTTTGCAGACCTCGATCTGGACATCCATAGAAGCTAGTAAACCTCCAACTTCCAATTTGTTCAATACCGACTTTGGTGTCTATAAAGTTACGAGAAGAACCAAGAACAAAGACCATTGTTTTGTCTTTCTAAAGGGGAGTTAACCCCCCACTTCGCCCTTCACAATCCACTATATGCAACCCTTCATACCCCAATTAGGCCTAGTGTAATACCCTAAGTTCACGTGTGCATTCATTCGATCCTTTACATGAGTTACTAGATGTGTATCATATATTTATGTGCTATGAATTGTATGTTGAACATGTAAATGATGATTATATTGTGTTTGTATTGGAATGAGGATAATGGGATGAGTTTATGGTTGTATGTGGTGAATTGGAGGTGGTTTTAAAGATTTTGAAGTGTGAACCCTTGTTCATGGACATGAATGCTCATTCATATGGTTGAATGTGCGTTCAGAAAGCCCCAGCGTGAACAGTAGCAAATTGAGAAAATGGAGATGAACGTTCATTCACAGAACATGAATGCTCGTTCATGCAAGTGAATGCTTGTTCATCTATTTAAAGGCTCGTTCAGAAATCTTCTGTGTAAATAGTTTAAGTTAAGGAATATAAGATGAACGCTTATTCTTGTGAGGTGAACACTCATTCATCATGTCGAGCCTGGGTAGAATTGAAGGGCTATATAAAGAGATTTAAGCCCCAAATCAGTTTATTTAAGCCATTTACTCCTCCCTAATCCTAAAACTTCAA
>CATKHJ010873853.1:0-11305 GCA_949750685.1 Vernicia montana
CTTTTTTTTCCTTCCTTTATCTTTATATTTTTTTTTTAACTTGTATTTTATATCTACTTACAAAATATTTGTGTGTGTGTATATACATATAATTTGACTTTTTCCATTTATTTTTTTATTTATAAATTTATATAATGATAATTGTAATTATTAATAAAATTTAATTATATTATTAGAATATATGATAAAAATTTAAAAATAATTAATTGTGATATTGAATAAGTACATTTTAAAAAAAATTTAAAAAACATAATAACGTGAAAATAAATTAATGAGATAACTAGTTTTATTTTTAAAAAAATTATTTGAAAAATGATAAAAAAAATTCTAAACAACTTTTGATAAAAACAAGTTACGTAATTAATTTATTTTCACGTCATTATATTGTTTAGACAAATTTTAAAATATACTTATTCTATATCATAATTAATTATTTTTAAATTTTTATCATATATTCTAATAATATAATTAAATTTTATTAATAATTACAACTATCATTATATAAACTTATAAATAAAAAATAAATGGTAAAAGTCAAATTATATGTATATACACACACAAATATTTTGTAGGTAAATATAAAATACAAGTTAAAAAAAACAAAAATAAAGGAAGGACAAAAAATTAAAAAAATGAAAAATGAAAAGTGTGAAGAGAGAGAGAGATAATGGAGGTAACAGAGAGAATAAGTGTGTTGGCCCATTTTTGTAACGTTATGGGTATATCCGTATCTCGAAAAACATTAAGTGTTGATCTGTACTTTTAGCCAAACATTAAAAGTATATTTACACATTGTCCATATATATATATATATATATATATATATATATATATATATATATATATAACTAAAGTTGAAAAATATAAAAAAAAAATTAGGAAAAATGTAAAAATAGATTAAAAGTAAAAAATACAAAAAATTTATGAAGTTGTAGTGTATTAAATATAAAAATTAAGTTAAAATTGGGCTAAATAAAAAAAAATGGGAGCAAATATGAAATAAATTTATTTACAAGTGGAAATATAAAAATAAAAAAAAAAATTGGGCTGATGGTGTAATAAATGAAAAAATATACTTTTTTTTTTTTGAACTAATTACAAGGGAACAAGTGGGGGATGACCTGGGTTTCAGCCCCCTGTGTCCGCCTTTGCATATTTATGATCATTGAGTTATAATGAAATTTTTTTATTAAATTTAAGGGTAATTTATGATTTAGTCTCTAAAATTTACCTAAATTAATGACTTAATTCTTGTATGTTGAGAAATAAGTTTTTTAGTTCTTGATGTTTCATTCTATTACACTAAATAGTCATTCTGTCAAAATTTTCAACTATTTTCCGTTAGTCAATTATGAAAATAATATTTTAATATAAAATTCCACATTTTTTTTACCAAAAATACCCATCATATTTAATTTTCCTTTATCTCTCTAAAATTCTTTTACTTTCTCTCTCATCTTTAATACCCCTCATCCCTGAAAAGCAACAAATACATTTTCATATTTTCTTTTTTCTATTTAGACATTAATTTTTTTTGTGCTCTTATTAGGTTTAAATAGGTTTCAGCATGTCTCAAAAGCCCAGCGATGGAGTCTCCACCAAATGGGTTTTCATATTTTGCATTGGCAACTTCATCTTGGGTGTTCTTGTTATTTTCGATTTTAGGTCTTTTTTTTTTTGAACTCATGTATGCGATCAGGATTTTGGCTCTTTCGTGTTTATAATTTTGCTTTAAATAATGGATTATGGATAATTGAGAATCTAATTCTTGATTTCAGAGTTTTTTTTTTTTTTTTTTTGCTTCTTCAATGGTCATGCCCACACAAGCAAGATGATACTAGTTTTTGCAACGTTCACATTGCACCATAAGATCATTTGGGTTATACAGCACCTCGCATTTACAATAAAACAACAACATGGTCAAGTGTGAAGCCTACAGTAGCAGCCTTATACTCAAACCTGCAATAATAATCCTCAGCCCCAACATTGTCAAGTTTGGTATAGTTCTTAAAAGAGTGAACTATACATTTCCCTTCAATAGTATGAGCGCTCTGCACATTGTAATGATCCAAAAATAAGAGCTCCTTGGCCCCATGAAACTGTCTACGATCACCAAGCGCCTCCTCAGGCCAATAGTACCACCTCACCCTTACCTTAACATTATTTCTGGCATTCGTCTTGATCCCTTCAATTTTGGCTACGTACGATAGCTTTTCGGTGTCCAATGGTCTCATCAAGATGCAATCCCCCACTTTGTCGACTTTGATGGTACCACGAATGGTGTAAGAATCAAGTTCTTTTTTTGCCAAGTTTGGGCTTGGGGATGAGGCCAGGTTTGGTTTTAGCCATGGAAGAGCTTGAATTTTCAAGCTTTTTATTTGGAAAATGTAAGATTTGAAGAATATAAAAATTGGGAATTTAGAGGGAGAGGAACCCTAGGCTAGGGCTTGGCTTTGCCTCTTATCATAGAGGGATGTGAGAGAAAGATATAAAAGACAAGAAACTGTAACTTTTTTTTTCTTCTTCTTATGATTTTAGGGGTTTTTATTTAATTATTAATTTGAGAATTTAATTGATTTTCTTGATTTGAGAATTTAATTGGTTTAGTTTTTGAATTTATTTGTTTAAATAGGGAATAGTTGAGAGAGAGAGAAAAATTGAAGAAACATGTGTATATGTTGGATGACATGAAAAATTTAATAGCAAATGAAGGGCATTTTAGTTTTTTTTATAAATTTTTAACAAAAAAATAGACAAAATGACTATTTATTGTAACTGAATGAAATCTTATGAACTAAAAAATTCATTTCTCAAACTGTAAAAATCAAGTCATTAATTTAGATAAACTTCATGGACTAAATCGTAAATTATCTTAAATTTAATTTTTAAAATTCAAAAGTTTTTATTTAAGTACTCAATCAAAATTAAATTTATTAGTTTCATTAATTTTATTTTTAGAATATAAAAAATTAGAGATTTTAAATTCAAGTCTTTCTGTAATATCTTGAAATTTTTAATGATAAAAATTTATTAATATTGAGTATTTTATTTTATTTAAAATAAATTTATTGTTTATTTAATTAAATTGTTTAATTGAAATTCATAAATTTTAATTATTATTAGTATTAGTATTATATATATAAGTTAACAGCTCTGATTGGTTTGAACCAATCAGAGTATGTTTCTTTATTTTTCGGACGAAAATTAAAGCAAACTGAAGAGAAAGAGAGAAAGAGAAAGATTGCCATTGACCGCCACCATCCGGTCGCCGACCACCAGCACGCGTCGGCCAGGGAGAAAGCTCGGCCTCCAACGCGTCTACCGGTACAAGCCTCATCCCCGTCCGTCGCCGCACGCCGCCGGACGCACTGCTTGAACGATCACCGATCAGTGGACTTTCGAAGGCTTTTCCAGCCGATTCGATCTCCGTTCTCGCCGATTCTGTATCATTGGTTTCCTCTTTTCATAAGTTTCGATTTGGTACTTCATTTGCTAATTTTAGTGAAAATTTAAATTTGACCGGAATCTAGTGAAATTGTAGACCTGCCAACGTGTTTTCGGGAGATTATCCGGCAAGTAAGGGAGAGTGGTGTATATTTCCAGCGTCTACATTTCGATACGAATCCATTGGCACCAATTTCACCGCTATCCGACACCGTTGACGTTTTCCGGTGACTTTTCCAACGACTCTCCGATGAGTGCACCCGGCAGTCCGGAATTGATCCCTGATGGTTAATTTAATATTAGAATTGTTTATGTTGGCATAATGAAATTATTTATAAGTTTGGATAATTCATGGTAATTAAATTATTTTAGAATTAATAAGGGAATAATATATATTATTGGAATTCAACTTTAAGAATTGCTATATGGGAGTTCAGTTGAGATATTCGATGTTTAGTCTGTTGTATGAGTCTCAGGGGGATTGAGTCTACTTTAGGGGAAACTCTATCGGATTTTGGTAGATTTCTCCTTGGTTTTAGGATGTGTCTATCTTTTAATTCTCATAATTCTTGTTCTAATAATCCGTTAATGCTTTATTTTATAGATCTTCCAAGACCATCATCTGCAGCCCCAGGTCCCAACCGGTGATCCTGATTTTTCGTACCTGTATTGTGAGTGATATTTTCTAATATATTTTTCTGTATTCCATGCATTTACATTTATTGTGTGTGTGTGTGTGTGTGTGTGTGTGTGTGTGTATCAAATGAACATTCTGGCATATGTATGTGAATGTTTCATTAATTATGTGTTGCATATTAATTGTGGATGCTGGATGGATTTGGGATGCACAAGAACCACTTAGGATTGTGATCATGATATGATGATGATTGTGATAGATGAGTTGTGACTGGTGTATGACGGTTGCGGGCTTGCTCATCGCCCAGTGCTGCTGCCAGTCGGGTCAGCGCTGCATGACTTAAGCCAAAAACGACTGCGACCTTATGTATTAGATTTTAAGAAACATTACTTGGTTTCAGAGGGCTATGATAGGGGGATCAACTTCCCAGATTTGAGATTTAGTGTGGTTCTTGTGGACTAATTCTCATCCTTATATGATTATTTGATTATTTGTATGTATGACACGTTGCATGAGCACTAATATTAGATCGATATTAGAGCATCAGGTTTATATATTGGTTAATATTATTCACTGAGTTGAGACGCTCATCCCTGTCTCCCTATTTTTTTTTCAGGTTACAAGATGAGCTAGTTATTTTATTATTGTTGAGTATCCCTGCCATCTCCTCCGGCAGTGAATTTTATATTAATTTGTTGTTGTGTATAATATTATAATTTTAAAATTCTGCAATTACAGTAGACCGACCTTATATATGTATTATACTGCTTAATGGTATCTATTTATCTGTACTGTAGTATGATTATATATTCTTATAAACAGAAACCTGATGATATATGTTGAAATGTGACTTGAATGGTTTATATGTGATATTAGTACAAGTTCTGTTGGCATGTGAGCTCTTAACGTTTGAATTATGATTTTCTGATATATTATATGTTGATTAAACATGTCAGGTTAATTACGGGTTCTGAAAATCTTAAGTTTTCTCGTACTCTAGTGCCGATCACGTGCTCTTAGAGTCAGATCTTGACAATTTATGTTTTTTAAATATTTTAATATGTATAAATTATTATTATTATTAAATTTAAGTTTTTATAATTTTACATATTTATATATATAAAATATATGATTAAATTTATTATATATGGATCAATTAAATTACTAAAAAAATATTATGTATTAATCTATATGAATTTTAATTTGAAAAATAATGATGTGAAAGGAGTGAAAAGTTTTTTAAATTACTACTTAATTCAGCTTTTAAATATATAATTATATAAAAGTTATACTCTTAAACTTATTATGAGAAAAAAAAAAGTTATCTTAGTAAATTGATATGAAAATACCTAAATGCGTTAATAAATATTATATTATTTTATATTAGATGACGTTTTGAAAGTATGTATAAATATTAAGAAATCAATTAATTTTTTTAATTAGTGAAATAAAATATTAAATTGCTCTTATTAAATATTATTCTAAATTTTAAAGAATGTATTTAATGAAAATTTAAAAAGAATAAAAATAAAAAAAATAAATAAATACTCTATTGATATTTTAAAACGCCATTTATTATGGAAAAAAAAAATCTAAAACGTTATTCACTGTGAAATAATGAAATGAAGGATGAGAGAAAAAAAAAAAAAAAAAAAAAAAAGAATAGTACACGTCGAATTTTGATTACACGTATACAAGATGGCCCCCACCAGATAATCGCACTTCAACGGCCACGGCCACCGTCAGGTAATACAAGATAGCTTGGCGGCGGTGTCACAATCGCCTAGATTCCTTGAATATGTTGTCTAATCTAATGCCGTCGATTGGGAAAGTGGACATCATCCACTGTTGGATTTGAAATCTGTCAACCACGAAATTATTTTGTACTGATATTATTAAAATAATTGCTGAAAGCTGATGATTTTTCAAACTTCGTTTGGAAAGCGTGGAAATTGTGAGGGAGAAAAAAAAAAAATTAAACGTAGTAAAATATTTCAAATTTTTTATTATTTGAAAAAAAAAATGAAAATAAGGAAAAATGAAAATGAGTAAAAAAAAAATATATGAAATCTATAAAAAAAAAATTCTCCCAAAATTGGAGAGAAAATGAATAAAAAATTATTAAAATTATAAATTTCTCCCTATTATTATATTTTTAAAAAATAAAAATAAAAATATATTTATAATTTTAACATAATAAAATAATATTTCATATATATTTCCTTTTTTCTATTTTCCATCATCTCTTAAACAAAAAATAAAAAAAATATTTTTTATCTTCTAATTTTCAATTTTTTTTTATTTTTCATTCATTTCATCATCTTTTTCATTAGAAATTACTTTCAAATATAAGATTAGTGTGTGCGACACGAGTGTGGTTGGCCCAAACTTTGCTTTTGCCGATTTGGCTTTAACTCTTTTGGTGTGGCGAATGGCTGTGATGTGATCAGATCAAACGACTTAGGATTAGTGTGGACCCTATTCCTTTTTGGCGTGTAAAGTGGGTCGTTGAATAGGAGTGGGACCCACTCAGGAACAGTCTTTTCTAACCGATGATGATATATTATTACTATTATTATTGATACTACTTTTCTGGTTCTCGCTATAAATGGTTACTGGTCCGGTAATTCTAATTGTCAAAAATATTTTAATATTTTAATTATTAATACTTATATAGAAAACTAAAATAACAAATTTATTATATCATATTATCTCCTTAAATTTATTGAAGTTAATTATTGCTTTTAATTTTTATAAATTTAATAAATTATCACAAACTATACTAATAATTCAATCAATCAAATTTATAAAGTTAAAAAATTTCGATTCAATATAATGAAAATTTAAAAATTAAATTAATAAATTAATATAAATTTAATGATTGAATTGATATTTTAACATTTTAATTAATAATAAATTCAGACAAGTCTTTTAATTTTGATTTGGAAACTTAACAATGAAATTTTAAATTTAATTTTAATTAATTAAAAATATGAAAAAATTAAGTTAAATTTGACAATTAAATGTTTTTATCCCAATCTCATTAAGTAGTGAGATGGAGGTGGAGTGAGGCAATCAAATTTTTGCTCCATTACTTTTGATGAAGTGAGCATGGAATTAAGGTAAAATTATAATCTCTAAAGTTATATATGTTATATAATCATAAAAATTTTAATGGTTATTAAAAAAATATAAAATAATTCTTTAAAGAATAAATAATTTTTTAAAACACTCTTATAAAATAATAAAATCACATAAATATTAGAGCAAATCGCAATAAAACAATTATTTTAATTGTTAATTGTTTAAAACACACGTGGTGCAAGTACATAATCTATATATTCTCTATGTTACTTAATAGGTGACGTTTTAAGGGTTTAATTTTATTTCACTTTATGTTTTCATTTTCTCAATGTACATTAATTTTATTTTCTCAAATTATACCCTTATTTATTCTCAATAATTAAAGTAATACTCTTGTAGTATTTGAAATTTAAGGGTAATACAGTCTATTTAGCTATATAATAATGGTTGTTTAACACATCCTTAATTATTGTGCAAAAATCTTAAACGACATCTATTTATAAACGGAGGGAATATTATATACACATATATGACGGATGCAAAATTACAGGATAAATGACATAAAAAAAAATATTAAATTTTTGAGTTTTTTTAATGCGGTTATTAAAGTTCAATTAATGCAAGTAAATTTCTATTTTTTTTTTTTTCAATCAAAGGTTACCAAAACTCCATAAGAGTGGTGACTTTGAATGACACATCACCCCATACATCTGATGTGAATCCAAGATGATGAGTTGAGTTAGATAGTTTAGGTGACATATCATGCCACATTTAGATAGTTTAGGTGACATATCATGCCACATCACCCACTCATGTGAGATTTTGGCATGAAATTGTCAGATAACATTTGATTGAAAAAAAAATAATTATGTATTAGCTTGCATCAAATATTGAACTTCAGTAACCACTATTAATTTTATAAATGGGGAGGAAGATAAATATAGGAGAGTGTTAATAACACAAATGCACATAACACATATTGGTATATTGGACACTATCATATCTAAAATAACTAGTAATAGACCCTCACCATATATTAACCATTTATATTATTCATTCTCAATCAATGTAGGATTACTCTTAACACTCCCTTTCAAGTGACAATTGAGAATGAACATTCAATTGTCACTTGGACTATAAACTAGGCCCGCTGGGACTGAACATCCAGATCGAGAAATCAGGAAAGAAATTCAAACACTTCCCCTAAAACACAGCGGCAACACCAGACCGAGCTGCTGGGATTGGACGTCCAGATAGAAAACCGAGAAATCAAAAAATCGGACCAAACCTGCTCTAATACCATATTAATTTTTATGAATGGGGAGGAAAACAAATACAGAAAAGTGTTAAGAACACAAACGCACACGACACATATTGGTATATTGGATACCATCATATCTAAAATGACTAGTACTAGCCAATTAGGTGATAGGCTCTCACCATATATTAATTATTTATATTATTCATTTCCAATCAATATGAGATTACTTTTAACAACCACATTAAAAAATTTTCAAAATTTAATATTTTTAGAGTCATTTTCAATAATACTGATATTGACTCAGACACTCAATTAAACTGAGCAACATATAATAATCCTCACAAATATTCTACAACTACTTTATTGTTTTAAAGTCAATCATTTTTCTACAAATTGTTAATTTTATTTATAAATTAAATCGTTTTGTTTTAATATTCTCGAAAATTAATTTTACTAACCCAAAAGTGATGTAATCTTCAGCCAACCCTTAATTTTGTATTGTAATGCTATTATCTACCTATGCATATGCAATTCTTCATTTTTATTTCTATTTCTATTTCTATTTATAATGCAAAGTAAAATGGCAAAAAAAAAAAAAAAAAGCTAAAACACAAGGAAATAAAAGGTATTAAAAAAAGTTAACAATAATGTTTCTTATATAAATTATTGTATCGAAGATAACAATTTAATGATTAAAATATAAGATGTATTAAATGATCTTATATTCAAATCAGTAAATAAATTTTAATATGGCAAAACAATTCTTTGTTTTCTCTAAAATTTAAATTAGAATAATATTTTTACTTAAAAAAATTAAAAGAATATTTTGAATGAAAAAAAAATTCAATAATTTTGGATTCATAAATTGATTTTTAGGAAAAATTTATTGTTTGAATTTATGAAAATTAAATAAATTTTAAATTATAATAATATTTTTCGCTTAAAATAATTAAAAGATTATTAGTGAAAATAATTAAAAGATCATTAACTGGTCCTTTGTTTCTTCAGGAATGAGTGGTTACAGGAAACAATTGCATGATCTGAAATCATCAGATCAAACTTAGCTTTTGGCAAGAAGAAATACCCCAATGCCCTATTTGGCATTATAGAGATATATCCAATCCAATAGTAGATAGTTAAAAAAAAAAAAAAAAAAAAATCCAATAGTAGATAGTAGATAGTTCATAAATTCTTAAATGATTTATAATTGAAAAAAAAAAAAAACTTTAAGTATTCGCCTATATTAAATTAAACTTTAATGGCCACATTAGAAAAATCATCAAAATTTAGTATTTTTTAAAGCATTTACCCTAAATCGCACATTATGTTTTGATTTTATAACAATAGGCATATAAATTAGTATGTGGTGGGAAATATGATTATGAGCCAATTTGACATTATTTTTTTTTCACTATTCTTTATTTTTATTTTTTTAATTGCTTTTTGGTATTCAACTTTTGGAATAAGTATAGTAAATTATACTTTCTCAAAAAATATGTGGAAAAAAGCATATATAAATAAAAAAAATTCAAAAATTCAAAAGCAAGATGCTTCACAGCAATATCAAACTGGCTTATATATGTATATGACAAAAATTATTCATGTAGTTTTTAATTGATCTATGCAAAATAATCACAACAAATTAGCAAAGCAATTGTTTAAACGTTTTGTATATACTTTATAGTGCAAATACATAGTGCACGTATTATTCATTTAATAGATTATACTTGATTCTTTCAAAAAACAAAACAAAAAACAAAAAGAGATTACATTGATATGCATGTGACTGAGAAATATCTCAATTTCATTATTTTATAAGACACGTAAATTACTATGATTCCTCATAGCAGCATGGTTTTATATATATATATATATATATATATATATGGCTAAATTACTATAATATTCTTATAATTTTTTTATAATTAGCAATTTATTTTTACTATTTTAAAATTAATATTTTTAGTTCTTATGTCAATTTAAAAAAAAAAAAAAAAGCCTAATTTCATAGAATTAAAGTGTTTTATAATATAAAAATCAACTAAATACAATAACCGTCTAATAATAACAATAATAAAAGATATATTGTTACGATTTTCTTTTAAAAAAAATTCAAAAAATATAAATAGTTAAAAACAAAAATGAAATTATTGTGATTTATTCATAGATCGGACCACAAACTACAAATTCAAATTCAATTCATGAATAAGTTTATGTATGCGAACCTAATGTCAACCCCTAAAAGCTAGAAAGTCGTTGTCGTTTTCTTATATTCAATTCAAGCAAGTGTAATACTCTACTTTATAATCTTTCTTGTTTCATCATCCATCACTTTCGGTGATTTTTCAATCCAATAAATTAGGGCGACCACCATCATCACTAATCAGCCTGTAGTCAATTTTTAGAACTAAGACATTTTAAGTATTTTGGTAAATATATCCATTAGCTATGATCTAATTAATTTTTAAAAATAACGAAGTGAAAATTTTCAAATTTTATTATATATAAAATATATTTATATATATAAAAACTAAATATTTCAAATTTTATTAAACCGTTTGTAATACCGTGCAATTTTAAAAATATAAATTTTAGATTTATAAAGTATTTTACTATTATTATAATTCAATTATTTTCTATATATATATATATATATATATATATATATATATATATATATATATATATATATATATATATAGTGCACATATGACTTAGATTGGACTATTTGACAACAGCACAAAATTTGTGTTTTTTATTTTGGTTATAATTTTGATATGCTGTCAACTTAATTGTAATTCAGTCCTTTAGATTAACCTACTATATATTCATGTAAATGACTGGTATGGTCTATGAAACTATTTTATTTTGTTTGTATT
>CATKHJ010873854.1:0-11526 GCA_949750685.1 Vernicia montana
TATATAATATATTATTAATAAATATATATATATAATTTATTATAATAAAAAGTTAGTTAAATCAAAAAACCAAACCAAACCCAACCCAACCCAACCATATAATATATTATATTATATATAATAATTTTAATATATATATAATATATTATTAATAAATATATACATAATATGTATAAAATATATATATATATATATTTTTTATTATAATAAAAAAAAGAAAAAAAAAGTGAAACCGATAAACCGAACCGAATTTTTTCGGTTCAATTCAGTTTGGTTCTTACTATAAGTTCGGTTTGATTTTTAAAAAAATATAATTTTAGTTATCTCAGTTATTTTGGTTCGGTTCGGTTTTGAACCGAACCGACCGAATGCTCATCCCTAACTATATCTATATGTTATATTATTATATAAGTGGTTTGTATTCTTCCATTTAAATTTTAAAATATGACATTTGTATTTCTATTGTATTATTTTATTGGTAATAGATTATGAATTAATTACTTGTCATTATTTTACTCCCTAACCTATTAATAAAATATGTTGTATTATTAATTAAATAACTATAAAACTATTAATTAAATCATTATTTTTATTGCATTTCTTTATTACTAAATATTAACTAACTTATTATATGCGATTAACTTATCATATTTTGGAAGGTGTAGTTAATTACTTTTGTCATAATTATTTCACTATCATAAGTCATTATATTAGGGTTTATTAAACTCCGAAATAGTAATTAGTAAGTATTAAATATTGTCTAACTAGTACTAAATTACTAACTAAACCTAAAAAATAATATTAGCACTTAATTATTCAACAAGTTATGATACATGACATGTGGTTATAAATCATTAAATAAATATAGTTCATACTCCATTATAAATTATTAAATTAGTGAATTACTTATCATTGTTTACTAGTATATATTAATTCATTATATTATTATTATTTAATTAATTTTTAATTTTTAATTTCCATTAACATAATACACTGTTATATAAAATAAATAAAAATATTATATAAAGAAATTTCAAATTAATAAGATTTAAATTTGAAAACTTAACAATATTAATCATAAATATATTATAAATAGTATTTATATTTTATATATACAATGTACTCATTCCATTTCATATTAGATGACGTTTTGGAAGTATACACAAGTATTAAGAAGTCAATTAACTCCATTTAATTAGTAAAAGAAAATACTAAATTGCCCTTATTAAATATTCCTCTAAATTATAAAGAATGTATTTAATAAAGATTAAAAAAGGATAAAAATGAGAAAAAGTAAATAAATACTTCATTGATATTCTAAAATGTCATCTATTGTAAAAAAAGATAAAATCTCTAAAACGTCATCTAATATAAAATAGATGGAGTAATAACTATAAATTTTAATCTTTTTAATAAACATAAATCTATACACATGTAAAAATAATTACATAATAGAAAAAAGTAGTAATATATGCCATTAATGGTTCGGTTCTTGATTTTACAGTTCAAAACGGTTCAATTCAATTTGATTTGAATTTCAATTCAGATTTAAATAAAGATCCAAAATTGAACCATTTATATAAATGATACGAGTCTAATTCAGTTCTTATCGATTATTTTATTCAATATGAATCTTCAGTCCAAATTGATAAATCCAGAATCCATGCTCACCCCTAATTAAAATAATTGGTATTTTAAATCAATAATAAAATGAGACCATTTCAAAAAATAACATTGGAATTTTTTTTTAGATGTAAAATAACATTAAAATTCAAATTTCAAAGATATTATATTTTCTTTTTAATATTTAAAAAAAAATGTTATTAAAATATGATTTGAAACTTTTACTTTATATTGAAAAAAAATTTATAAACTAAAGTTTATTAGAGTTTAAATTAATTTTTAAGAATGGAATTTAAATGCTTAATTGCCTTAGCATAAGTGAATGTAGTTATCTTCACTATACCCAAAAACACTGTATGGTTGGAAAGTTGTTCTGTGTGCCGTTCAGGTTAAGAAGCAAGTATTAAATTCACATCACAAAATCATGACACTAAAAAATGTATAGAGCAACAATGGCAATAGAGTAGTTGGGATGGAGAGTCATTCATTTTCTTTCAATAAGAAAATTATATACCTAAAACATTTTTTTAAGTAATAATTGGTGTTCATCCCCCACATTGAAAATTGATCCTCTATACTTATTTATTTTCCTTTTTTTTCACTTAGATTATATTTGTTATAATTCAATATAAATTTCATGTCATTTGCAAATAAATTTAATTAAGAAAATTTATTTATAAATGAATTCTATGTTAAGTATATCTTGTATTTTAAATAGTTGATTCTTTTGCAAATTTTATTATTTTTAATAAAATCATATTTATAATCTTATTAATTTATAATATATTCATAAATTCTATTAAGTATAATCGAATTTATAAAATTAATAATAAAAATTTTCAAATGAATTTTTAAGTACATTAAAATTGTAAACATAAATTTGAAAATGAATTTCATACATCTCAAAAAAAAAATCATAAATTTTAATAAAATTTCATTTAAGCAAATGTCTAAACATGCTCTTAATAATTTCCCCACTCTAGATTGCAATGATTTATTAATTGGCACTTAAGTTAATTTTGAAAAGTTAAAATATATTTTATAATTACGGCTTTGGAGTGAATTTTCACGGGAACATAATCTTTGGGGGAAAGTATGATTTTGTGATGCAGTTGTGAAATGAAAAAGGCAGAGAGAAAAATGTGGCAGCAATTTTGTAATCAAATCAACATCCGCCTACTGATTCAGTGATGTGACGATTGCAAAGACACAAAATCTGCCGACTAACAAAATTCATTTTAGAATCAAATTCTGCACTTTTCTTTCAGCTTGTCCAATGCAACTATGCAAGTCTGTGCCTCCAAATGCTAATTTATTACTAAAAGGATGATTCCATTCGCAAAACAGACATATTTGGGGGAAATTTCTAGGGTATATTGGAATGAATGATAGTTACACATTTGATTTGGCAATGGCAGGCCCCTGAGCCTTTGACTACTCTGCCAAATATAGACAATTCTTCCTGGTGTGGACAGTTTACCTAATTAACTTTGTATTCATCTGGTTTGACTTCTACTGCAATTATGTCTGTAATTATGTCTGTCCTGAATCACATATGGGGACCAATTAACAAAACCAACCTTTTTCCATGTAAACAAGTCAGCTTTTGCTGAGCCTGGCTGATATTAGGATTTAATGGTCAACATTACAAATTTACAACACTGAAGTTTTTAAGCACTTACCAGGAAGTTGCAAAAGCCAGCCCAACATATAAAAAGAAATGGGCTTCATTCCCCATGGCCCAGCCAGATTTACATTTCTTCCATGAAATCGTTCGCCAGAATAGGAAAACATCAACTTATATTTGAAGAAAAAAATAGCATCTCCCATATTCAGAATTATATTCATTTGTGGTAGCTGTAACATTGAAAACAATCTGAAAATAAAATTGAATACAGCAAAAGAGTTAATATGCATTCCAATGTTCTTGGTAGAAGAAAATTTAGCAGACTTACATAAATGATGATTTCAAATGGTATTGTTTACATCATATTCCTTATTCTCCAGCAACCAGAAGACAATATCTAGTCATCTAAATGTTAAAAACATGACCTACTATCCCAAAATGAAAATCTGATACCAACTAGAAGTTAACCTGGCACTTCTGAAGTTTCTGCTTGAGTTGTTGAGCACTCTGAATCTAAGTGGTGTGTTGTTGCAATAAACTGTATAAAGAAACATATAAAGATGTTAACTTTTTGAAAGTTTTGAATCTTGGAGATCCTGTCCAATTATAAGCAATGATTGGCTAATGTAAGAAAAATATATTCCACCTCAATTGCCAATTTTGTCATCTCCAACATAGAAGATATAATTTCAGCCCTTGAGGAACCCAAGTAGCTAGTTGCTTTGACATAAAGATGATAATATTTCTCACCTTCCCATTGTTTTCTGCAATGCTTGGACCATTAGCTGCAGATTGAAGTTCAGAGCAAGGCGAGTGTGGTGGAGAAGCAGACTGCTAATTGATCATTTCAGAAAAATAGTCATATTAGTCTTTTAACAAACAAGTTCATTAATTTGAAACAACCAATCCTTGCCTCTGACACACAGGAGTCTTGATGATGGTTTTCTTGCAGGAGGTTCCCAACTGAGTGCTGCTCCTGATATGTAGGCGAAGCTGCATGAAAATTTTAGTAACCTATGCTCAATTATCTCATGTTTTTTTTTTCTTTTTTTAACTTGTATTATTTCTTTGTAAAACATAGACAGGCATTTTACATGTTTAAACCTTTTTGTGTTTGAATAGCAACTACTATTTGCATATCTAATTTAGGACCCATTTCTAGGAGCTACATCTCAATTTGCAAATATCACAAGCAGAAGTTGACTCCACTCGATGGAATAAGTTTTTACCTGCAACTGCTACCTTGCTTAATCATCAGAGTATATATACATACATGATAAACCCTGAATAATACACATGGCTATATTATTTATGGTTGGGGGAGGGGGATCTCCAAACCATAGGTTGACAGTACCCTATTTCTATTATAATACCCACTAATTTAGGTGACCTTAACATGTTATATCTTCCAAAATGCATACAGCATATATAGCATAATACCTTACAAGCCTATGAATAAAGTAAAAAATATGAACATTTACTGACATGCTTGGATCTTCAATTGCTAATCCCTAAATCAGTCAAAACAACATGAAGGAAGAGCATACCTTGATTTTCTGCAGCGCCCATTCTGGAAGCCTTATGTGGAGATGTTTCCCCACTATTTAGGACGTTAGCTTCAATCCTGGTCGGCCACTTACAGCATGAATAGTGTCATATATAAGAACCATCATCCAAATAAAAACAAAAGTTATAGTGCATTATCCTTTTTGTTTTTAGCATCTAGTACAAGTTCAATCTAACATTCCGGTCCTTTCAGAATCTGTCTTCAAGAAAGCATGAGAGAACTACTGGAACTATTTGAGGATTTAATTTGTTTCAAAGAGAAAATGTGTTTTTTAACCATCTGATAAATACGCTAATTTGTCAGATTACTCAACTGAAAGAAAAAGGATTTTGATTTTTTTTTTTTCAACAATAACTCTTTTAGCTTTCATATGAAACGTATACTAATCAGCTCAAAATAAAAATTTTCCATTACTAGGGCACTGGTATTGCCAAGAAGTCCGTTCAGTTACCAATTATCTTTATCTGTCATGACCACATCACAGTCTTCTTGACATTTCAGTGCGGAGGAGAATACCCTTTTATCCTGTCATTAATGTCAAAGACATTTTAGCCACAGAAACAAATGAAACCAAGATAAACTACAAACAAAGTTATCCATGAAAGGTCCTAGAGGCATCATAAGGTATGGAATACTAAGATTTAGAGATTACACAAAAATATATGCATATATATATTGATAGATTAAGTTCAGCATGCTAAAGAAGTTTGACTCCATAGCCGAGCAATTTTATCTAGAGAATGGTCAAAACAGCAAGTTTAAGTCAATCTGTAAATTTATATGGGAACAGCAAGATTTTGGCATAGAGCATTACTCATTATGATGGTATTATTATGTCACCAACTCATCAAGCGTAAATATCCTCCAATCTATATGTTTCATGCCATCAACAATGCACTGGAAAATACTCAATATAGTGTTTTATATATGGTTCTTAAGAATGAATACAAGTGATAGATTAAATTTGAGAGTGAATAATCGAAGGAAAAATGAAAACCTTTTCTGACCTCTTCATCCATATTTGTAACAGTCTCCTTAACCTTCTGTAATATTATTGCTAAGTTCCCCACTTCACAATGTAAAGCCTGATTCTCGGAAATAAATAGGAGAGGTCAATAACCACAAAGAAGCAGAAGCGAAACAAACAGCCAACTATCTCAAATACGAACCTCTTTCTCGGAAATCAGATTCTGTATTACTGCATCCTTTGCCAATAGAGTTTTCTGAAGGTATGGCTAGTTAAGACAACTCATAAGAAAATATCTCCAGCTAAAAGTTCAAAATTTTTCATTTGGAATCTAAAAGCAGAAAGGTATATTATTCCTTCCATGCTTGCATAGATATCTCTTCTATTTGAGTTTGACTGTTGTTCCTAATTTTTTCTGCTTCCAGCTGTGCTTCTAGCTCTGATATAATTTTGTCCCTTCTTCGGAAATCATCCTCACCATTTTTCAGTTGATTTTCAAGGTCATGGACCCTTTCTGTACAAAAAAAAAGAGTGTATTTAGACATAACCAGATCATGAAAAGCTTTATTATTGGAATTTAAATAGCACCCAGACAATTGAAGTACTATGAATGATTAGACAGAGATTGATTATAACATAAATGAATGAATCAAACATTCAGATTTACCAATGAAAAAGAGATGAGATACTATCAATTACTCTTTTTTAAAAGACTATCAACTAACACCGTTCCAGAGTATGTAGTACACATTTACATGGAAACAAATTAAAATGTAATTTTACAGTCTAAATGCATATTCTAATTAAGGCATGTGAACAAGGACATGGGTATACCAACAAATACTTTTTCAAAAGCAGAGACGGTATCCATCTTGCTCCTTATGCCAGCCACTGAACACAGAAAACAAAGTTCACAAGAGCCCAATATTGAGACTTTCAATTGATTATGAACAGTTTATGTTGGAAATAAACATTGTGATACACCCAGAACAAGTAACAGTTGAGAAAGCCACATGCCTACTTCCTCTTTTTCAATCACAAGGAGTTGCACATTGTCAACAACTTGCTTGATTGAGAACGCTTCTTTTTCTATAGAATCAAACAATGATAAATGAGAATTTAATTTTTCTGATAGGAGACTGAGCTTTCTATCTCTGGCTTCAATTGAACGTTTCATCTCACAAGTCGATTCCTGCTCATGAATATCAAGTCAATTAACAATATATCAATTAAAAATGCTTCTCAATTTGAAAGTAAATCAAAAGCATAAGTTACTCTTAGTTTAATATTAGGCTTCATAACAGTTTCTGACAAAAATTTCAGCTCCTAGAATGTAGTACATGATAGAACTAAGAAAACCCAAAATCTCAAAAAACTAGGAATTCTAAATAACAATAGGAACATAAAGCAAATATGCGATGGCAAAGGAGTTAAAGAAATTCAAAAACCTGATAGGCATTCACGAAACTTTCCCTTGATTGAAGCAGGACTTGTATTGTTCCCTGCAATTCCTTCTGTCTATTCTCAAGCAAAGCATTGTCGTTTTGAAGGTAAATTACCTATAAAAAAACACACACACAAACACACAAACAAACTCACAATCAGTCAATCACCATAAATCAGCAATGAGAAATTAATCGAAAGGCAATTTTTAGTTTCTAAGGAACATTTCCACAAACACATAGACTAACGAACTTTCCGGTCAAGCTTTTGGCACAATTCATTGGAGGAAGCTAACTCCGATTGCAATTCCTGCAACTTCTTCCCGTATTCCTCATCGGTTTGCTTCTGTTTCTGTACACAAACACCAAATTATCAACTCTCTCCAAAGTAAAAAAAGGGAAAATTTGATTGGAAAAGTAAAATTGATGTAGCAGAACCTGAATCAAGATTTGGCATTGTTCAGTGGCGAAGTGTTCTCTTTCCTATATTATTCCGAAAACAACAGAAACGATCAGAGAAAGAGAGAGAGAGAGAGAGATCGAAAATCAAATCTTACTCTGAGATCTCGAAGTTCGGTTGTTAGGGCTTGAAGCTGGAGCTTGAATTTGGAAAGTTTTAGCAATTCCATTTTCCCTCCAAAAATGTGTTCGTAACTCAATTTTATAATAAAAAAATCTCAAGCATTGGAAAAAAAAAAAAAAAAAAAAGGAGGGTTTTTTATCTGGACAACAGCCCACAGTAGGTACATAACGTCACTGAACGACAGACGATGATGTTGTTAGTAATCGACTGTCGTTTTACGTTATTAACGTATAGAATATAGGCGAGCAGTCGGTTTGCTTAGCACAGGAAAAAAATCAAACGACTTGTCGTTGTATTTTTACAAAAATACCCACCATGTATATCAATATTATCTTCTGTTACCCACAAACGACAAAGACTTATTGTCGTTTTTAGATAATGTTAGGTACAACACCGGGCGGCCATGTACAAGCCCAAGCTTATGTAAAATTTACTATCACTAGGCAGCTTAATCCAACTAGAATTCAAAAAGTATTTGGCAAAAAAAAAAAAAAACTAGAATTCAAAAAGTTTGGGCCTGAATTTAATCCATAATAGAAATGGCAAAATCCGATTCGCTCCGACGAGAAATTCGTCCCCGCCTCGAACCCGATGAAAAATCTCCGTCTCATCTATTGTAATGGGACGGGAATGGGATTGAGTCTCTCCGCCTCAATTTCATAAAATTAATATATATAAATTTTTTATTATAATTTCATATATATATATATATATATATATATATATATATATATATATATATATATATATATATATAAATTATTAGTTTTCTTTAAAATTATATTATTAAGTATTTAATTTTATTATTATTATTTAAATATTAATTAATAATATTTAAAACTTAACATAAATATGCATAACATTTTTATCAAAATATATAAATTATGAAATTTTAATATTAATAAAATTATAAAAAAAATAAATAGGGATCCCGGTCTTCACCCCGCGTCCGCCCCGAACCCGATTTACCCCGCCCCACCTTTACTTCAACTGTTTATAGGACAGGGACGGGAATTTCAAAACTCGCCCCGCCCCATTGTCATTCCTAATCCGTAATTGATAACTCTAATGTTTCAGAAGACTTTTCTTTTTTGTTTTTGTTTTTGTTTTTGTTTTTGTTTTTTTTTTTTGTTTTTTTATAAGTAAACTTGTAGAAAAAGAGGAAAAAATCTTTAAGTCAACGACAATTTCAGCTTACGACCATTTAATAAGAGTTTACTTCCGTTCAAAATATAAAAATAAAAATAAAAAAAAATTCCTATTTGGAAGAAAATAAATTCATTTTATTTACAACTCAATAAAAAATCATGCCTCAACAGCTCTATATTTATATATTTTAAATTTTAATCAAATAATATCATATATATTATATTCCATGTTCCGCTAAAATTGTAAGAAATGTCTTTTATTTTTATTATTTTGACATCAACTATATTTTGAGTAAATACTATGAGCTACCATGCTCATATATACAATTGGAAAATTTTAGTTTGTGATATTATTTTATTGTCAAATCAAAGTAAAAGTAATAAAATCTTAATTGCATGCATTTAAAAAAAAATTAATTTTGTGATATTGAAGTGGTCTTTAGAACTCTTAGATTTGATGTAGATATAATTAATTAGAGGAAAATTTTTGCTAGATCCTTAGTGAGATTTGATGGATTGAGCTGTGCACAAGGCTCCGATGAATGATTTAGAAGTTGTATTCCAATTTCTTATCATGGGGTTCTCAAGGCAGTCAAGCCTGAGGTCTATCTTCTTTGTCTTCCCCTTTGTTTGGTAAAGAAATAGAAGCTTATGTTCAACAAAATAATAATGGAGGAATCTTTGAAGTTTTGATTCGTAAAACTATATATTTTGATGGATAGCCAATATTCAGATTGTTGGTGTTGAGGGTCAATCCCTGCTGGGACAGTGCTTTCCAACAGGTGTAGTAGTGGGCCATTAAGCCTCTATTAATGTGGCCAATACTGTCCCTAAGTTAGGTCTCTTCAGCCCTAATTGATTTCCCTTCATTATTGCAGTTGGCAGCCTGTCACAATTTCCTTTTTTTTTTTTTTACAGTCCAACAATGTCAAAATTCATTTGTTCATACAAAGTAATCAATCAAACAACCAAATAAATTATCAATAAATATCCATAATATTAATGAAATTTAAATAAAAAACTTTTTTTTATTTCCAAAACCCAAGTCTTGAGTCTTTTACCGCTGGTCCTTATTGCATGTCAAGATGACAATTCAAATCAATAAATTATATAAAGCCACTTCCCAGCTAAGAATGGTAAATTTGCTAATTCATAATTTTTAGAGGGACAGCTACCAACTATGTGCAGCTTAAAATTGACAAGCTTTTATATCATGCTTCACAGTTAGATGAACCTAATAACATATTTCAGTAGTAGTACTGATTAAACTGTGTTTAATTATAATCATAACCATTTATGTAGTTTACATATTTATTATTAGGTTGGTCATGTGTCAGAAATTGTAAATAGGAACTTGTGGGTTACCATTGTACAATGCAAATTGGGTGTGCAACTTGTTAAAATCCTAGCAAGGTTCTGTACTGGCCATTTAACCAAATTATGATATTTCCAAATCTGCATACAGTGTACTCTCCATTTGTTCTTTTTCATGGCTTTTGTGTTGCCACTTAACTTTTACTTTAACAGTGGGAAAACTTTCGAGCTATTTTTTTGTCTTTTCAGATTAATTAGATCATTCATTTGGCAAAAATAATAATAATAATAATAATTATTATTATTAGATCATTCATTTTACCTTCACGTTTAAATTATATATTCAAAAATTATCATTCACATATTTATTAAAAAGTTTTCGGTTTTGCACACCAAGATATAACCTAATAATAAGTACATATTCTATTAAATAATATATTTAGAATCGATTATCTCTCCTCCAATACTAAAAAAAAAAAAAAACAGTTTTCAGAATGATTGTATGGAGAGCAAACCTAATAATAACTAGATCTCATACTTAATTGTATCACATTTTTCATCCACGAACTAAATTTTGAACTAAATTTTTTAAACCATCAAGTAATAAAAATTTAGGTCATACTCAAACTTTGCTAGTTTAATACATCAAACTAGTGCTGTACAAAAAAATCTTTAACTCGATCAAACTAATCAATTCATTCAAATCAAACTATGGTTTATAAATATATAAGATTGGTCATAATTTAAAAAATAAGCAAACTTAATTTTCAATTTGGTTTGTAGTTTAATAAAATTTCAAACGATTATAACTCGAACCAATTCAAAATATTATATATATATATATATATAGTATAAAGAGGGATTATTATTTGAATAATCTATCAAATATTTAATAATATTTTAGGAGATAATTTCATAGTAATTTCATTTAATAAAATCTTATATTTATTAAAATATTTCATTATTTTTTTATTTTCACAATAATGGTTAAGTTTAATTTAAATAAGATTAATGTTAATCTCTTTCATTTCTTTTTTTTTTTTTTTGTCTATTTCATATATACTAGTTTTTGGATCACGTACCTTGTACGTGGTATTTTTTTTAAAAAATTTAGAGATATTTTATATTATAATAAATTATATATATTATTTACTAATATATAGAGAGAGAAAAAAATAATAGCATAAAAAGTATTTTAATATTAAATTTAATGTTTCAAATACTAAAATTTAATATTAATTTGGGAAGTCCAAAT
>CATKHJ010873886.1:0-10672 GCA_949750685.1 Vernicia montana
GATTGAACTTATGTTCCATTGATAACTATTCATGAATCCAATATGTTGAAATACCTATTTGAGACCTTTGGTCTACTTTTCATTGTTATAAAGATAGCACATTGAAATCTTACTCTTTCATGAGTACTATAGTTCATTTGAATATCCTTAATGCTATCCATTGTTGAAATGTTATATGATATCTAAAGCAAAAATTTTCATATGATGTGGGGTATACATCAGTCATATATACATGGTAAAGAAGGTCCGACAGATAGGAATAGTGTATTTGCTTTAGCTAGGAAGGGTGGTCCTAGCTGGGAAACTTGATCAGTTTTCCGCTTGACTTATTATGAGTGTGCGAAGCAATAGTCGACACTCAGTCTAATTGTGAATGAGAACATACCATTCTCGACTTTCTGATTTCTGGTAAAAATAAAGTGAATTGCATTCAATTGCCTTATTATGAATCCCAAACATTGATATCATAAATGAACCCCATTGTAATAGTTTCGATTGCCTAATTGTTCATATCGCCTAAGGGCATTAAAGCTACATTGATTTTTATATTCTGTAATCTCTTTAATCCGGCATAACATGTTGATATTATGTATTCACTGAGATTTTTATCTCACCTCTTAGTGGTTTATTTTTTTTCCAGGTGCTATAGAGATTGAGACAAGATAAAACTCAAGCTTCATCTTCTCACTTGGGAATTACTCTGTCCTTTTTCATTTTGTTCATTTTAATTGTATCATAATGATTATGTATCTCCAAGAGACAAGTCTAGAGTTCCATGGTCATTTTGGTATTAAGATGTTTTATGATGGTTCAATTTTGTATATTCATTTTGGGACTGTATTATTTGGTATATTTTAGCAATCATTGATATTGAAGCGTATTGTAATTAATGGCATACATAATGTATGAATGATTTGGATTGGTTATAGTTATGTGTTTTAGGTTCTGATCTGGGAATAGTTATGTGTATGATTGGTTATAGATTAGTGATGGGATCTATAGGTTTTCGGTGGCCTTACGCCTACCCATGCCCTAGGACCGTCACGACTCGAAAGTCAAGTCGTGACAAAAATCTAGAGCTCTATGGTCATTATAATCTTTAGAATTTATTTATGAATATTAGAGATTGTTAATAATGGTATGTAATTATAATATGATGATATTGGATATCATGAATGTTTACTGCTATAAATGAATGAAGATAGGTAATACGAATGCTACAGTATTGGGATCTTACTGATGTACTATGATATCTTCCTATGATATGTCAAATATATGAATATGGATGTACAGGTTATGATCCTGGATATGTATATATTGTATAATATGCTAGTATAGCATCAAATAAGGGGGTTCTACTGGTTTAAGTGACCTTAAGTCTCTCTATGCTTTAGGACCGTCACATCTCAAAAACGGGATGTGACACTTAAAGTAGAAATCTCCGATTGATATGGGTAATACATCAGACTGTGTGCACACGAGTAAACCTGCAGATGGGGTACATGCATCCGAGTCCTAACTAGGATGGGTAATGAACCTAGTCTCTTGGCTTGGCCCGCCTAGCGTAAGAAGTAATTCATTTCTCTATAAGAGAACTTCTATTTCATATGTTTATATAGATACATTTTTATGAGACATGAGGGGAGAACACTGCTCCTAACCAGTCGATTTCTGCTAAATTATATATGATGATTCATGCTCCTAAATGTATTATGCTTATTGGTCATTCTCTATCTCACGTAAATATATATTGATTACTTCATATATTCATACGTTTCTTTCTTTGAAATCCATATGTCTATTGCCTTGCATGTTCATACGTTCCTTGTCTCACTTGTTCAATAATTCATGTTAAGAATCTATTGTTTCCATATGATCCAAGTATATGTATGAGCCTAAAATGTTATTGTAAGCCATCATTGAATACCAAGCCATATAGTTTATGGTAGTATATTCTTTACTCATTATGTTTTATACTCACCCCATCCCCCTAATTTTTAAAGGAAGACAGTAAAGTAGCAAGGAGATTCTCTAGTATTCTTCTTCACTTGAGATTAGTGCAACAAAGTAAACTTATTTTTGTTATATGCATATATGTAAAAGTTTATACTTTAATGGTATGTGTATATATTAAAATTTGGATGTTTAAATCGTTATTTGCTCCGTAGTCATTGGAAGTCAAAAGTTGTTTAAATGATATATGTTTTGTATTGATAAGACATTACTAGGCTTTCTCTTGTATATCAAAGATAATGGTTTATATGTGAAAATTTATCCTAAATTGCGTAAAGGAAATGTAATGTTATGAATGAATGTTGTATAATGATGATGGATGACTTATAAGAAAAGATCTCAATATGATGATTAGGAATATGTACAAGTTAATTGATAAATAAGAATGATGGTTGTTATGAATTATTTAATTGGAATCATAGAAGTGAGTAGATGTCAAGCAAGTTCTGATCTTGGGAAATGATGATTATTGATTATAGTAATGAATTGATATGTAATGTGATTATTGAGTTGAGATTTATGTGATAAGTCTAAATATGATTAAGAACATAAGTGTGAATATTAGTATGAGATGTATTCAGGTTTTGATTTTGAGTAGTGATTGTATGTGATTGTTTATAGTTGTACATGATACTATATTGGATTTGATAGTAGGTATGGGTTCTACGGGTTTTCGATGGCCATAGGCTTATCCATGCCCTAGGACCGTTATATCCCAAAAGTGGGATGTGACAGAAGATATCCTCGGAATGTTAGGGGTAGACTTGCTTCAGAACACATTCCATGGTCTCTTTCTCATCGATGCCATACTAGACTAGATACCTCGTCTAGACAAAAGTAGTCACGGTTGGCTCAATTCGCTCTGTTACTGTCTGCTAGCCTAATTCCTTCTTAGGACAGGCTTATATATTAGGATTCCTAATGTGGTTTCAGCTATCCCGCACATGGCAGAGGGGAAGACTCCAGTCCCCCTGATCCTTGCAGAGACTATAAAAGGGCTCGATAACTAGCAGACAAGGAGGACCTTTATTTGGAGTCCTTTGCTACTACAAGTATGTGACTTCTTTATTCTTTTTTAATTGCTTATGAACTTTCTTCTGATAACTTCTCTTCTAATCCACTCTTTTAGCAAATTTGGTTGCTAGAAAAGCTAGGGAGGGTGGCTCCACCTCTTGATCATTTAGTTCCTTGTTATGGGCTTTTGTACTTCACTCGGTGAGCGATAACCTGTTCATATGACTCTATGGATGAATGGATGGAATATTTCTTAACAATTCCTTATGGTTCCATTCGTTGGACATGCTCTTAGTGGGGAATCTGCATTGCTACTTTATACTCCCATTCTTCACATGTTCCTCTTTGCGAATTTATAGAGTCCACTTTCCATACACCTGCGAGACTATGCCGATAGCTCGGGCTTTGACAACATATTCCTGAGGTCGAGGATTTTCAACCTGGTCACCTTACAAGGGCCTTTGTGGATCAATTTAAGCAAGGTTGGCCTTGGAGGACCCTCGTGTGGAATGTCAATCTGAACACAAATTTCACCACTACAAAGGAGTACAATTGTTGGGTTGAACTTCATGAATAAGAGAAAGATCCCATCAAGTGAGCTGTATTGTTCAAACAACATTTCATCATCAAAGCAAACAAAAGACGGAAAGGACTAGAAGATAGTGGCTGTGGAAAAAGGCCCCGAACCTGATTCTTATTCATTAATGCAAGTTGTCCTTTTACATTAAATGTTTTTAGTTTTTCAAAATGTTACAAACAATAGACAGATAAATAAATGCAAATTACTTTATCAAGTCATGAAATTTCCATTTATTTAATAAAAGCACATCTTTATTGCTTGAGTTACATCTGAATTTTCATCTCTCCTTTTGCTTAAGTAGTCTAAAAAGGATTTTCTACTTAGCCTTTCTTTTTTCATTTTATTTTGTCTCTAATTTTTGCCCAGAACTACCTCTCAACGCAATGAGGTTTTCAAACTTGGTGAGATTTTCTCCCTTACTCGCTTTTACCCTACTCAGGCATAAAACTTTTTTAGACGATCCAAATTAATCGGCTTTCTAAACTAATTGGCCTCTAGATCAGACAAATTGACGGCCATTTGAAAACATTTTCTTCACTAAATAAGGACCTTCCTAGTTAGGTCTGAACTTCCCTCGAGGGTCCATTGATGATATCTTAACATGTTTTAAGACGAGGTCATCTTCTTTGACCATATTAGGACAAACCTTCTTGTTAAAGTGCCTAGCTAACCTTCTCTTATAAAGATGATCCTGGAACAACGCATACATCATTTTTTCATCCAATAAGGCCAACTCTAAGTAACGATTTTTAACCCACTGACTCTTAGGAATTCCAGATTCCAAAGCAACTCTTAATGACTAAACTTCAAATTCTATGGGCAAAACTGCCTCCATCCTATAAAACAAAGAATATGGAGTTGCACTGGTTGCTGTTTTAACTGTGGTTCTGTAACCCCAAAGAGAAAATGGCAACTTGTCTACTTAAGACCCTGTGGATTAAGGATGGTCTTAATGCTTTTATTTGCTGCTTTAACTGCCTTATTAGCTTGAAGTTAATAAGGCGAAGACTTATAATGCTTGATCCCTGTTATCTACAGCAGTGTCTTTACTTCCCCTTGAAGCTGAACCCTGTTATCTAATACAATGTGGTTCCATACCTAGATATCATATTCTTCTAAATGAACAAGTCCATCTGCCTAGCAGCTACTGTTTTGTAAGACTATACTTCTACCCATTTTGAGAAGAAATCCATTGCAACGACGATGTACTCATGCCCATTTAAAACTAGAGGTGATATATTCCTAATAATATCTATACCCTAAGTTGAGAAAGGCCATGGTGAGGTTAAACTTTGCAAATCCCTTAGTGGAAGATGACTTAGATCGGCGTGAGTTTGGCATTCATAGAATTTCTTCACCTTTTTAACACAATCTTGCTCCATAGTCATCCAAAATTACCCTTATCTAAGGATCTTTTTAGCTAAGATTCTTCCGTGCATGTGCGTGCTGCAAACCCCATCATAAATCTCTTCTATAATAGTCTTAGCCTCATCCTCAGTCACACATCTCAGAAGAATCCCATCGGACATTCTTTTGTACAACTGTCCTTTAAACACGACAAATTGCAAGGCTAACCTCTTGATAGTTGCTCTATCTTGTTTAGTTGCCTCCACATGATATTCCCCATGCTCCATATACCTTTGAAGATCATAAAACCATGGACGTCCATCTTGTACCAACTCAAAGACCCACTCACTTGAGTAACAAGGGATTTGCGTCCTTATGATTAGAAAAGGCTTGACACTTTAACAACTTCTATCTCTTTTGCCCCTATGGCTGCTAAAGATTTCAAGCCAAGTAAGCAGGCTTCATACTCTGCCATGTTATTTGTGATTGAAAAATCTAGCTTCTTAAATAAGGGAATCTGTTCTTCCTCTGGTGATTGTAGGACCACACCTACTCCATCCCCCACTTTTATTGGCTGCTCCATCAAAGTAAAGTGTCTAGGTCTATTTCTCAATCATAGCCAAATGCTCATAAGGGAATTTCGAATCCCAAGGTCCATCATCTTCAATTGGTTACTGAGCTAGAAAATCCACTACTACTTACCTTTTATGGTCTTTTTATGATGTACTCAATGTCAAATTCAGACGACGAGATCAACCACCGCGATAATTTTTCAATCAAGGCATGAACAGTATACATGTATCTCATCGGATCCATCCATGACACAACAACTATTTTGAAAGACTGGAAATAATGCTGCAATTAAACTTATGCTTTGATACCAAGTTTGTCACATCCCGTCTTCAGAGATGTGATGGTCCTAGGGCATAGGAAGACATAAGGTCACCTAAACCAGTAGAACCCTCTATTCGATAATACACTAAGCTAATCACATATCAATACATATATCATATTTCTAAGATCATAACCTGAAAGTATCAATCTCATATATCATGCATATACCTAATGTATACTTTACATATACCATTGTTATACTATTCACATATTTATTATGATCATTCATTTGTATAGTTATCATTCAAATTCTAATCACATATGGTAATCATCATACTAAGTACTTTAGTCAAATGTAATTACAACTCATATGTTATCATTATTAAGTATCATCCAAAATAACAAAACCATTGACATCATAATGACCATAGAGCTCTAGATGATTCTTAAAGATACATAGACATTATGATCAAAATCAAAATAATATAACAAGTAGTAGAGTAAAACCCAAGCGAAGGATGAAGCTTGAAAGTTACCTTGGTGGACCTTCTAGCTCTCCTAAAAAACACAAACAACTATGAGGTGAGATGAAGTCAGTGAGCAGATGATATCTAATATAATATGCAGGCAGGCATATATTAATAATATTATGGAATTTAATATCACACAGGTTCAACAAGGAACTTACCATAATATAAATTGAATAAGAAATTCAATCTCATAATTTAAGCAAAGAGATTGTATCAAGAAACATTTTAGAAGAAATCATTTAAATTTGGAAGCGGTGAGCTTCCCACATGTATATAAGTAGAGTAGTAGCCTAAGCCTTGCTTACTCTTTCACATATCACATATAGAGCGCAAGATTGATAAGGTCTTACGTCTAGGACCATTAAATCCCTCCTAGCTAAAGTCTGAATATGCTTACCTGTATGCTGTCTTTTTACCATGTGCACAAGGTCTAATATCTTACCCCATATCAATTAGGGATTTCTGCTTTCAAGGGATTCTTATATGCATATAACATCTTATGATGATTAAACAATAGTTCATATATAGAAGGTATGGTAACAATGTGAATTCATTTAGAATTTCAATGGCAACCTTATATAGGTTTAGAGCATTAAGATGAATCAATAATTAAATTGAACATATACAATTGGCTGAGTAGGTCAAAGGTCATGAATGAACAACTTTAGTATGGCAATAAATTATACCAATTGGAAAATATATGAATTTATAGATGAAAAGAAACTAGGTTTCAAAGTTTCACATGTGGACTTGTCATAGCAAATGTATGATGGTGTACATACTACATTAGATATCACATACTCACCTCAATGCCTTTGCTCCTATATAGCACTTAACACAAACAATATGGATGCTCTTCAACCTCTTGAGCACCTTAATTACCTTTATTACCTTTAGTCTCTACAATCAATCATACCATTCATATTACACTTTGTATAATACTTAAAGAGTCAAAGTCTAACTCTAATATACTCTTAAGTACTAAGCTTAATAATCCTAACTTATGACTTAACCTTAAAGTCCTACTAGTAAATAACCAATTCAAGTTCAATTCACATATACATACTTGATCAATCATAGCTGTAATACCCTAACCTGATGCTAGTCATATGAATAGAAATTCATATGAATATGTCAGCTAAGTACCATGATATATGCTTAAGTTCATGATGAATATGTGAATCGAACTCAGTGTTAAGTGTGTACGTATGAATTTTTTGTGTCTTACATAAGATAAATTGTTAAGTGTTTGATGGATTGGTTTTGATTTATGTAGACTCTAGTGAATGAGATGTGAGTGATATGTATTGACCTAAATTGGGTGTTCAATTTAGTCAATCTCTATTTTGATCTTGACAATCAAATTGAATTGTACTAATGTTTTACTTAAGTGTATTTTCAAATAAAATGCCATAGGAACACTTGGAAATCAAGAATTTGGAAGATTCTCTAAGTGTTATGCTGGACTTCTAATTTATGCCCGCAACACAAGAATTACGTCCACAATAGGCATGTCGTGACCGCAACCATCAAATTGCGACTACAATATAGCTAAAGCTCTAAATTGCACACTTCAGACAGAAAGGTTCGCGGTCATTATCGTGACTGCAACCCTGAGCGCGAAAGCAATATCGCGACCACAACAAGGCTGTCGCGATCGCGATATTCATAAGGCAGAGAATGAGCTGCAACGGTCATATTGAACAGGCAATGGAGACTTGCCACTGTCACTAGCCATTGAGCCATATGAAGATCGCGACCGCAATAATTCAGTAGCGACCACAAAAAGAACATCGCGACCGTGACTAAGGCTTAGCGACCGCGATTCCACTATGACAGTGCATTTAATGAAGATTTTCTAGTTGTTAGGGAGAGATTTGGCCATGCTTCAATTGTAATGGCTCTTTGGTGTTGGGAGGCTATAAATACCCCCTCTAAAGGCCTTCATTGAGGAGCAACAACTTTCATAAGTGGCCAAACTCTTGTATTTTCATTTCTTAAGCCTTAAACTTCACTTAACACATTTTGTGTTTGTTGTAAGAGCATTCATTGCTCAAGGTTTGAGAGTGAGCCTTAGGAAAACTCTTGTTTAGGTTTGAGTGTGAGCCTTGTTAAAACACTTGTAAGGTTTGAGTGTTAGCCTAGTGAAAACACTTGAGGGTTTTGAGTGTGAGCCTTGGGAAAACACTTGTAAAGTTTGGTGTGAGCTTAAACACTAAGTTGGGAGTGAACTTAGTAAAACTCCAGTGATAGTGAAATACCCAATTTGAGATTGGGGAGTGGATATAGGATTGGTTATAATCCGAACTACTATAAATTCTTTGTGTTCCTTCTTTTCTTCCCTTATTCCTCATTCTTTTTTATTTAATTTTTAATTACCCACCAATTCAACCCCCCTTCTTGGTGCATCTTGGGCAACAATATGAAATTAAGGTTATGCTAAGTGAGGTTGACCTCATGTGTTCTTAATAGATACTCTCTAAATTGAAATAAATTGAAATTTTATTTCTTTAAAAATTGTAGTGTTATATGAAAATAAATTTATTTATTTTTATACTGATATTAAAAATTATATATGTATATTTATTGATATTTGATATTCATATTGATATTCGTTTATAATAATGTATTGATATTGATATATTTATTTTATATTGATATTTGAAATTATATCGATTTATTCATATTGTTATATAGATATTTGAAATGATATTGATTTATTTATATTGATTTTTTAATATTGATAATTAGAATGTGTGTGTGTGCATATATATATATATATATATATATATATATAGTTATGTTTTATATTGATATTTGAAATGATATAAATTTATTTATATTGCCATACTAATATTTTTAAGTAAAGAAAAATATTTTATAAAATATAATATGAAGTTTAGATTTATTATGATTTATTTAATTAAGAAATAGTATATTAAAGAATTTTGAAAATATTGTGAAATATAGATATTTATTTTAATAATATTTGAAATTATATGTTATGATTTATAAAATAATTATTAAATGATATTGTGAATAACATGAAGTTAATATTCTTGTTATAATAATTATTTGAGTATTATATATATAGATTATATAATGAGAATTAAAAAAAGATTTAAATATATAAAAATCTGGTTAGTGAACGAGCAGAAAGAGAGAAGGCTGGACAAAAAGCAGGGTAGAGAGAGAGAGAGGGGCTGCTAGTGGGAACACCGTTGTCCAGTCACCAGTCATAGCCACATGCCTCACCAGGGGAAAAGCCACTGACCAATTGTTCGTCTGACCGAAGCTCGCCGCAAATGGTCATCGGACGAAGGCGCATGCGCCATCCAATCCTCACACTGGCGAGCTCTTCTAAGTTATTTTTCGGTGACTTTTCGACCTCAGTTTCTAATGAAATTGGTGCGGTTGGACTCCTCTCTTCCTATACTTCAATTTGGTATCTCATTTGCTAGTTTTTTATAACTTTTATATTTGACCAAAATCCGGGAAAGATCTAGGCTGTTGGTGCCTTTTTCTGACATATTCCGGCAAGTGAGAGAGAGTGGCTAGTATATTTGCACTCCTCTAGTCTCAAGCAGTCCGTGAAGGGATATTGGGCCCAAGCGCAGCGGAATCAGTAGGTTTGTGAAATCTTAAACATTTTAAAATTTCACAACACCTATGTTTGAGTCCAATAAACTTCCAAGCAATCTCTTAATTAATGTGTAAAACACATATGCTAGAAAAGGAAGAACAAATGGTAATCGAATTACCTCTTGAAGCCAAGACTTTTGATTCTTCTCTTTTCTATCAAAGCTCCCCAAGCGTGAAGCCTCTAGAATTTCCACACCAAGCTCCCTTTGGTTTCCTTAGTTGTTCTTGACTTCCTCTCTTTGGTTGTCCAAATGAAATCAAGATCTACCTTGGCAAACCTTAGGTGTTTGGATTTCTTTTATGTTTTCTATGGATTTGTCAAGTCTTTTCAAAAAACTTTTGTTCTTTCACAAAGAACAAAAGGTTAGATTTGAAGAACAATGAAATTAAAGAACACTTCTTCTTTTTCTCTCAACCTTAAACTTTTTCTTGAAGAAGATGATGAATAGTGATTCAATCTCTACACCAAAAAACAATCATCAAAATTCCTTTATAGCTTTTACAACTTTTGTTAAAGCAAAAGAAGACAAATTAAAATTGAGTTGCTTTTTGACTTTAAGACAAATATGAAAATGCCCATTGTATCCTTTTGGGTTAAATGACAATTTCATACAAGTCTTCTTATGGCAATTACATAGTGAGCTTTGGTGGAAAATCTCTAACCCCTAAACCTATCTAATAGGCTTTTAGGGTTATGGATTTTCCTAACCCC
>CATKHJ010873969.1:0-18658 GCA_949750685.1 Vernicia montana
CAACTGTATTATTTTATAAACTTCTAGTTCATTATGACTTGTACATAAATCAAAATTGTTTAAACAGTCTTCCTTTCAAGAAATTTCTCGACATTTTTAGCACTATGTGCTTTTCTCTCCCCCTAATGTCGAAAAATGTGCCTCATTAAAATAAATTTCAAGTCTTCTCTGTGAACTCATTTTCACACATTGAAGTGGTATTATTAGTATATACATGACACAATAAAAACTCGCATATGTGAAATATTAGGCTCATATCTATGTACAAGTTATAAAGAGAGAGTATATATGATATGCATAATAACATGTCATATCAAACCTTCAAGATTTTATTATTGAACTACAGATTCAATGCTTGAACTTCATGTTCAACGCAATATATTTTTCATGTATACTAAAGATGAAATAATAACGAAATTAATCATAGATTATAATACAAAATAATATGGATAAACAACTTATCGATATAATCCAACAAAGCAATAAAAATAATAATAAATATGTAAAATTTTAGCCAATTACTTCTTCTGAAAGTCTACAAATTGAGCTAAGTTGTGTCATTTATGTAGATTGTTTCTTTTCCAAAGTTCTCATGATCTACCAAAAGTACCTCACTCTTGAGTTTTAACTTTTAATTATCTACAACATTCACTTCAGGGATTGCTATTGTACTAGTGGACCTTACTTAATGATTTCTCATTAGCAATTTATTGTTCTTTTCAACCACTAAAAGGTAAGCAATAAGTTCAATATTTTGTAAATTTTCGCTCTCTATATTGCTGCTGCAGGAACATGTTAGAGGTATAAAAACAATATATGTCTTCTATAACATATTATATTTTATAACTTTAGTACCACACAATTTCAGCTATGAAATGATTCTAAATATGATTGAATTTTATTTTAAATAGAATAGTATCATAATTGAATCAGTCTTCCAAAAACTTATAGATAATTTATTTAGTTCTTCAGGAATGTAGGGTATCAGTTATTTAACAAATTAGAATACTAGTGTACCATAAATTTAGGATACTTAGTTCTTCAGGAACTTAGTATCAATTCTTCATGAATTTTATATTTTATTTATTTATTTAATTAGTTCTTCAAGAATTATAGATAATACTAGTTTTTCAGGAACTGTATTAATTTAATTTTGCATGAATTTAGAATACCAATTCTTCATAAACTTAAGGTACCAATTCTTCAGAAATCTATATTTTATTTATTTATTTAATTAGTTCTTCAAGAACTATAAATAATAATAGTTCTTTAGGAACTGTATTAATTTAATTCTGCATGAATTTAAAATATAAGTTATTCAGGAACTTAAGGTACCAATTCTTCAGGAATTTATATTTTATTTATTTAATTAGTTTTTCAAAAACTATAGATAATACTAGTTTTTCAGAAACTGTATTAATTTATTTAATTATGCAGGAATTAAGAATACAAGTTCTTTAGGAACTATATTTAATTAATTAAAATTAAATAGCATCAAATAATAATATTTCTATAATTTTTTTTTATGGAACATAAGAACATAGAGATTAATTATATATATATATGTGTGTGTGTGTGTGTGTGTGTGTGTGTGTGTAACTAAAAAAATGAAAATAAAATAAATAAATCGGTATCAAAATACAAAAAAATAAATTAATAATAAAATATCCATTAACGATCTTTCAAATGGTAGCTTAAAAAAAATGGTAGAACGAATTCGTGCTGATAACGTGTTATAAATCGGCTTATTAGCATAGCAGATCAAAGACAATAAGAAGCAATATAAAACAATAAAGTAATGAGAGATAGAAGAAAATATGTATGGAGAAAAGGGGCTCCAAACTCATTTCATTAGATTAACTTTAGCTTCGTTTATATAAAGGAATAGCTAGAGTTTAGTGTATATAACATTACTGAAATAGCCATATACTATAATCTCTCTAAAATATATAGTCAAGTATGTTTAAGTAATATCCACACATAATAATTTATTCATAACATAATTAAATTTATCTAAAAATAAATGGAATAAGAGAAAAATATAAAATTTAAGAGTTAATATTTAATTACAATCACAACCTTTCAAAATGATAAATTAAAAAATTACTACTCCCTCCGTCTCAATTTGATAGTCCACTTTGAGTTTACATACATATTAAGAAAATTAGTTATTTTTAGTTGAAACCTTTAATTTTTGCCACTTTCTTCCTAAAATATCCTTATTAATTTTTTTTAGCAAGTCACACTCACTAAACACTTCATTAATGGTTATTTAGTGATATTCAAATATAAAAACATCTCCTAACATTAGAATTCAAAATAGTTTTATTAAAAAAAAAAATAATTTCAAAATCAAAGAAGTAGAATATTTATTATTAGTGATGATATTTATGTTAATTAATGAAGGGTATTTTAGATAATTACTAGTTAAACTAGCAAACAAAAAAAGAAAATGGACTATATTTTGAAATGGACAAAAAAAAAAAAAAAATTATCAATTTGGGACGAAGAGAGTACTTTTCTTTTATTTCTCTTATTTCTAGATAAATATATGTAATATTATTTACATTAATTATTTCATCTTAAGGACACTCCTTAAAAAAATCCAGTTATCAATTAAGCTTATTATTGCTTATAATTAATAACCCATTTAAGAGATAATCCAATTATAAAAGCTCCATTTCTTTACTAGAATATTTAAAGTTTGAATTTAAATTAAGGAACCATATCGCATTGAGTTATGTATTTCTTCCTTAACATGGATCTATATTTTTAGTTCGAAAACTTTTGATATCACTGCGGTTTTCTGTTTTGTTTTTCAAATTTCAAAAAAATAAGTATTAGAAATCATTTTTAAAAAAATATTATTTTTTATTTTTTTTATATTTATCCAAACATATTTTGAAAACAAAAAACAATAAATTCTGGTTTTCAAAATTTTATTTTTATTTTTGAAAAACAAAAAATAGAAAATGATACCGAACATGCCCTTCTCTTTTTTCATTTTATTTTCTTGCTTTTAACAAATTACGGTTTGAAAAAAGTTTTCTAAATCTGTGGAAGATGGTGGCTGATAAAGTTAAAAATTAAATTCTGAAAAATTAATAATTAAATTTTAAGTTTTAGATAATATAAGTATTGAAAATTTTAAATTGTAAAATTCTTTAAAAACTCAATTGAGTGAGTGTTTTTATTGTAAATTATAAATTATTAAAAAAAAATCATTTATCATTTTAAGATAATTTTTGCTTTATTGAAAATTTTAAGTAATGTATAATCCAATGAATAAAGAGTTAAAATAAAGTAAAACGATTTAGTAGTATAAGCTTTAATTGATCAATTGGGCTCATCAAGAAGCATTCTGACTGTTTATAAACTAATAGTAGAAAGGCCTCCTTCCAATTTTTCTGAGTTTCAGTCCGAACTAAACATGCAAGGCCTTGAAAGCAATATGCCCAATTGATATAAAGCCCAGCTCAGAAGGGCACCAACAATATACCCTAAAATGAGAATTTTAATACAATTATATTTAGTTACAATCACTATTATTTAAGTGATTTGTCAAAATACCAATTTTTCTCCCACTCAACTTCTTTTTAAATTAATTTATTTAAATTTATCTGTTTCTTGTGAAGAGGATATTAGTGTTTTTTACTGAAAAAATAACTATTTTTTAAAATATTAACATAGGATTGGTATGTGTACGTAAAGATTATTATACTAACTCCTATCGATTAATTCCTCACCTGAGAGAATAATATGATTTATTGTAAAAAGCATATTATTTAGTGTGTTTTTATTAGAAAAAAATAACTGTTTTTTAAAATACTAAAATGAGATTGGGATTGGTTTGGGTGTACTATTCTCATATTAATTTAGAGAATAACTCGTGATTGTAAGAAGAATATCAGTGTCTATTGAAAAAATAAATATGGGTATTTTTTTTAAATAATATATACACACGGGTTAAAAATAAATAACGATATTTTAAAATACTAATATAGGATTAGTTTGGATGTACATAAATTTTGCTATACTAACTCATATATTAAAACTAAGTCTTGTCTACATTAGTGTATATATCAATCTAATAAGATAATAATATATTGAGTAAAAAATAATATCTTAGTATAATGTTAATATAATAATGTTAACATTAGTAAAAAACAATGTTAATATAATAACATTAGTAAAAAAACAATGTTAATATAATAACATTATATTAGTAAATAATATAATAACATTATATTAGTAACATCACCTGTTCTTCTAAATAATGTTAATATAATAACATTAGTAAAAAAACATATATTTTTTAACTAATGTTTTTAAATTCTGCCCAACTTTAGAACAGGTGAAAGCAGAGGGTCACGGGTCAAAAGTTCAACTGAAATTTTAATCAATATCATATATTTATTATTTATATGTTAAAAAAAATATAATATACGTATAATTAAAATTAATAAACGTTATTAAAATAATTAATGAATATTACTTAGAAGAAATATGAATTTGAGACTATCACTTATAAGAAATTACGGTAAATTAACTCATTAAATGACCATTTTGAGACTCAAATTCAAGTGAGTTCCATTACGCGGTAGTGGAAGGTCTACTCACATTTGTGTTTTACTACGTAAGAAATATGAATTTGAATATATATGTACTTAACGCAAAGTAAACTCTATATTAAAAAGAGTGAGTTATCACACATTTAAAAAATTCAAAGTTGAAATGAACTATATATTTAAAAGCTTATCATTTCAAAGTTAAGAAAATAGTCAAGAAGATTCTCTTTTTCGCGCGTACGGAATGCAAATCCATGGTGTTAAAATTAAGTTCAACGAGTAGATGCGCAATCTACGTACCAACTTGAGTTTTGCAATTTTTTTTAATTTAAATTTAGTCCAACTTTTTTTTTAATCTAGTCACAAAAAAAAATTTAAAAAAAAACCATGCTCAAAAAAGCCCTATCGAACCTACTAGGTCACTGATTACTCGGCCGAGCCAGTGGATTTTCTACGGTTTTCACCTTCACCGGGTATAAGGTTAGACTCGAACTGGCCAGACACTCGGTTCTCAATTTTTTCGGCCGGATCGGTCCGGATTTAATAATTATATTTTTTATTGTGTAAAAAATAAATATAAAATTATATTAATTAAAATAGCTAACCACTTATTATTTTAATATATGAGATCAACCGTAATTTTATCCTTTCAATTAATGTTAAGTGATAGATCAAAATACCTAATTTTCTCCCATCCAACTTCTTTTTAAAAAATCGATACTGTTTGATACGAAGTTGAACTGTTAGTTTTTGCCACACTGCGAGAGAGTCCTCGCTATTAGAATTACTTTGCTTTTGAATGAGTCTTTACTTCGAAACTGACAGTTTATCGAATACTGACATATGGGTCTACCCTTAAAGCAGAGTTATTAGGCTTGTTAATCTACTGACAATTGAGTTATTAGCTACTAATTATTTTTATTTTATTTTGGTAAATTTAGTTTGAATGAGTTTAGGACTCGTTAGTTTATTTATTTATTTATTTATTTTTGACATTGTTGCTTATTTGATTTTGGGGGGGGGGGTTTAGGGTTTATACCAGCCATGTCAAGTATCAAGGTTTACCATAGAAAACCCAGCAACAACATAGGAGAATTTGGCAGTAAAATTGAGGAGGAAAAAGAGGTACATAACAATTGGATTCCAGAAACTCCTTCGAAGCCGACACCACCCAAGCTGCAATTTGTCTACTCTAAAGGTTGCCTGAAACGCAACTCATCAGTACATAGCAATGTGGCCAGAATTTCCGAACAAGAGCCTCGAAACAGCAACACTGACAAAAACTCGGAGGTAATTAAGGACCAGAAATCTCAGATTATAGACTGTTCACTTTCGGCTTCTGGTTTAATTGATTTAAATATAAGTATTGATGATTGTGATTCAAAGGATTTTGCGGACTCAGAAAATGGTTTTCCTGAAGCAGCAACAGAACAAGTTACAACAGATCACACAGTGTGTTCTGTTGTCAACAACGATTCTGGAGATTCAGGAGAAGAGCTCGATTGGGAAGCTTCAGAACAAGTTACAACAGATCACACAGGAAAATCTCCTGTGTGTTCTGTTGTCAACAACAGTTCTGGCAGTTCTGGAGATTTAGAAGAAGAGCTCGATTGGGAAGGGACATTTAACATATTTGGAGATGCAAAGGCTTGTTGTTCCCATAATGTAGCTAGAAGTTTAGATTTCTGGAATTCTGCGGAGTTAAATAAAGGCTTTGACGATGATTTGGATGCAACATTGGATACTATTCCTTCTACAGAATTGAGTGTCTTTCAAGAATTCACAGCTGAAATAATCCAATCCGAAGCCAATTGGTCTTCCTCTCAGGAATCCTCAACTTCTTTTCAGGTTTTAGCCACTCCAGAGCTTGATAGACAAAGGCCTGAAAACCATAATATCTTGTTTAGCTGTGACTTGGAAAATGTCACAAACAAGAACCACCCAGAATCTAATATAACACAGCGTAAGTGATGCTAATTTTGTCTTTCAGATTTCAATTTAATTTAATTTTGAAAGTGATATCTCTCTTTTTTCTGATTAAAAGAAAATATTAGATATATTATGGTTAATTAGACTGAAATTGATGGCCTAAGTTTGAAACTACAATAACTTGATGAAACTATTGATTAAAATTTTTTGTCCACTACAATGCTATGAAATCAGAATGCAATTTAACAACTGATGTACATCATAGTTTTTTTTTTTTTAAAGAATGTACATCATAGTTCATGTTCTCTTACTTGCTAAATTTGAATGCAGGTGATAAAGAAAAAGATTTGCAAGGTGGTGAATTTGTTTCTTCGGTGGAAAATGAGAAGCTTCATTGCTTTGAACCATCAACTCCATCATTGAAGCACAATGTCAGCAAAAGACCAAGAAATGGCACAGATGTGAACCAAAGGCCGCTGAAGAAATCCAAAATCAAAATCAAGAAACGTAGACATAGGCCAAAAATAGCTGGTCAAGGTAGACCTAAAAGAGCTGTAAAGACTCCAAAAGAGAAAAAGGAGAAGAGGAAGTATGTTAGAAAAAATCAATCTGAGAAGAAGGGGAGTAAGAACAATATTAGAAAAACTGATTCTGAGAAGAAGGGAAAAGTAAATAGCCAACAATCCTCAACTAAAGAGCACCATACTGATACTGTTGCTGCTAGCTTATTGAGTGTAGGAAAGCAGCCAAGTGATGACAACCCGATGGGAACTCTGCAAACAGAAGTTGCTATTACAAGAGAGCAAGCAACCATGGCTGAAGTTGCTATTACAGGAGAGCAAGCAACCATGGCTGAAGTTGCTATTACGGGAGAGCAAGCAAGCACTGCCAGTAACTACAACATCACAGAAATAAAGTCAACAATGCAGTCTGGCATGAGTAAAAATATTGGAGTGCAGAATTTGTTGGCTAACCTGGACTCTGATAAATATCCAGTCAGATGGAGAGCATATGGAACAAGGTCTGTGGGGGATTATTATAGGAATTCTCAAATGGTGAAGAGTAGCTGCTGCCACTTATACAAGATTGGTTGCCACTGTGTGGGTCTTCAAAGGAAGAAGTTTAAAGTAGGCCATATTTACAAAGTTGTTGGTTGTCACTGTGTCTCCTCATGGGGTGTTCAAAGGAAGTTTAGAGTAGATCATTGTCTCAGTAATAGTAGAAAAATTGAACCTGTTTTTCCAAAAATGTGCAAGAGAAGGAGGATCAAGAGGCAGAGGAAATCAAATGTGTCTATCATCTTAAGTTTTCTTCACTTGCACATCCGTGCGAGAAAGATAAGATCAAAAAGGTTAAGTCAAAGAGGAAATTTGGCTTCCATTGACGAAATTCCAACAAGTAATCATATGCCAATCATTCCTCTCAATCAAAATTTTGATGACTTGAACCAAACTTGTGAGGAGTTTCAAAAGGCATTATTGGAGGACTCCCAAAAAGCATTATTGGAAAGAAAAGGGATGGAAGAGGGCTCAGCTTCAAATTCACCTGAAGAGGGCTCAGCTTCAAATTCACCTGAAGAGGGCTTAGCTTCAAATTCACCTGAAGAGTTAGCGTCAAATCCCCTTGAAGAACAGTTACTGATTAATGAAGAGCGAGAAGAAGAATGGAGTCCCATTGAGAAGGAAATTCCTGGTATGGCAATGTTAATTCTTTCCATTTTTCTGCTACGACATATGTCCTTTACTACATCTTTATTATTAAATAATGAAGATTTTGCGTCCTTTTGCTTTCTTGAGGTAGTAGGGTAATGTTGCTCAAAACTAAAACTTTCTTGATTTTTAGTTATGATGACTATGACTACTTTGGACAGGTTACTGAACTTTAAATCTTGATTTTCATGATAATAATAATTAAAAATTGTTTTGAATTTTCAGGATGCTAAAATATTTATTGTCCTTAAAAAAATTGGTTGCTAGTTCTCCACACACTCCCCCACTCTCTCAATATTTTAAATTGTTTTGCGTTTTCAGGATGCTAAAATATTTCTTGTCCTTAAAAACAATTGCACACTCTCCCACTAGCTTTCTCTCAATATTTGAAACTAGTATTTCATTGAAGTTCTCACATTAAAACTTTTTGCAGGTCCACGGAAAGCATGCAACAGAAAAGGTATTGTTATTTATAGAAGTAAGCTCTATGTAAATATTATCATTTGAAAATTATGTCCTAATTATAGAAGTGCTCATATTAAAACTTTTTTCTAAGTCCAGCAATAGTCTTTGCTAGAAAGGGGCTTACTCATTGAAAATTATTTTGTCGTTATAGAAGTACTCATAGTAAAACATTCCTTTTTTTTTTTTTTTCGCAGGTCAACCCAAATCCTGCAATGAAAATGCTGTTAGTCGGAGACCTAAGTATAAGACAGTTGAGACCTTAACTAAGAAATTTCAGTTGCTAAAGATTAGTGATATAGATACTACAAGTGCTATAGTTCCCTATAAGGCTCCTAATTCTACCAAAAAACCTCGTAAGATTTCTGTTTCTACCAAAAAACACCATGAGGGTTCTGATTCTACTGAAAAAACAAGTAAACCAAAAATGGAGATTGTTCTTGACTCAGAATCATTAAGACGGTGGGATCAGCTGTTCATAACTGATTGTGCGGGTGAAGAGAAGGTAGACCAAGAACAAGAGAAAATGTGGGAAGAGGACACAAAAATTTTGCATGGACGTATAGGCTCATTTACTTCCAAAATGCATCTAATTCTAGGTACTTTCTCACCAAATGTAGTTGTTAATATTCATAAAAGTCATTTTGGGAAAGAAATAAAGAGAAAAAAGCTTAACCCCTTGTTTGGATAGTGGAAAATAAAGGGGGAAAGAAAATAAAAGAAGGAATGATGTTTTCCCTTGTTTGAGAAGGAGGAAAATAAAGAGGGAGAGAAAATAAACCTTATTTTCCTCTCATTATTTTCTCTCCAATTGAGAGAAAATAAAGAAGAAAAGATGAAGAGGGAAAATAAATTTATTTTCCCTCCTCTTCCTTGTTATCCAAACAAAAGAGGGGAAAATAAAGGAAGGAAAATAAAAGTTATTTTTCCTCTTTATTTTCTTCCCTCCCTAAAAAATTTCCCAAACATAGGGTAAAAGTATAGTAACAATATGCATTTTTGTATAAATTAACCAAAATACAAATACACCTATACAGGAGATAGAAGGTTCAAACCTTGGAAAGGATCAGTGGTGGACTCAATTGTAGGAGTTTTCTTAACTCAGAATGTTTCGGATTTTCTTTCAAGGTAACAAAGCTAATTTTTTTGTTTCCTATAAAATCCTTATACTTTTAGTTTTGATGACAGAGATTTGAACTTATTGATATTTGTTGACAGTAATGCTTACATGTCACTTGCTGCCAAGTTTCCTGCTCAGTCAACAAGTAATCAAGAAGCATCTAATGTGGATTTGGAGAACATGAATAGCCAAGAGTCAATTGAAAGTAATATCCCATGCATTGAAACAACACTTGATTCATATGGTAATGCATATTTTGTCACCGAACCTAGAGACATGGTAGAAGCAAGAAGTTCAGTAGATATTGAAGACTGCATTGGAAACCGCATCTTGCAGCTAGAACATTATAGCCATGAGAGCAAATTAGTGAGATATGAGAATTTTGAAAATGCATCAGGATTGAATCTAGCTGTAGATGTGATCAAGAACAAAATGCTTGACCTGTCCCCTGCTATTCTTAAAAAGGCTACCAAAGGAAAAGAGGGAAAAGTAGAAAAGAGGGATTGGGATAGTTTAAGAAGACAATATTCCAGATCGCAAACTAGAGATCATGCAGATTCTGTGGACTGGGAGGCAGTTAGGCGAGCGCCCGTAACTGAGATTGCTGAAACCATTAAAGAACGTGGCCAGCATAATGTTCTTGCAAAAGGAATCCAGGTATGGAAAATTTGGCATTTCATATCTTAAATCACTATCATCATCTTTTTAATACCAATGACAACCACTGAATTTTTCAGAACTGCCTCAATCGAATAGTTACATATCATGGAAGCATTGACTTGGAATGGTTACGATATGCACCACCTGATATTGTCAAGTAAGTCCACATGTGATATTATAATATTGGAGCATTTCTCAATATTAAATCACCACTACATGTGTATACTTGTAGGGAGTACCTGTTGGAGATACCAGGAATTGGCTTGAAAAGTGTGGAATGTTTAAGGCTTTTGACACTTCATAATATTGCCTTCCCAGTAAGTTTCAAGATTGATGTAATAACAGTAACTCATCTGCCAATTATGCTTGCCTACGAACTTAGCAGTAGTTTACTTGCTCCTTCAACTAGGTTGATACAAATGTTGCTAGGATAGCAGTACGTTTAGGATGGGTCCCCTTGCAACCTCTCCCTGGAGACCTTCAGTTTCACCTTTTAGAAGAGTAAGTACCAGCAAGCAACACTATTCATAAATATTTTCAATGTTAAAAAGGAAGTCTAATTCTGATTTCTGTAGGTACCCGATGATGGACCAAATTCAAAAATATCTCTGGCCCAAACTATGCTCACTTGACCAACGGACATTGTAATCCTCAATTTTTCCACTTCAAATAATAATCTCCTATATTCCATTTATGAGTTAGTTGTAGTTCAAAAGCATGCAACATTTACTGGTCTATATTTTCATTAAATGCAGGTATGAATTGCACTACCAAATGATAACCTTTGGAAAGGTAATGCCGTTACACTTTGTTATCGTCTTTCTGCTTCTGATTTAAAAGACTAAATGGTATCAAAATGCTTTACAACTTATGCAGGTTTTTTGCTCAAAACGTCGCCCAAGTTGTGGTGCTTGCCCAATGAGGGCAGAGTGCAGACATTTTGCTAGTGCAGTTGCAAGGTTTGCCATTCAATACTCACAGTTTCAGGATGTTGACAAATGCATATATATGTATTATAACGAATTAATATGCCCATCTAATTGAGAAAAACAGCATTATTCTGAATAAAATCTAATCCAAGAATTTGAATGCAGTGAAAATCTTTCCCTGCCAGGCCCATCAAAGAAGGTTGAAGAGAGATCCATTGTTCCTAGCACACCAGTTGTAAAGTCTACTATGGCTGGAAACTATGTTGCTGTGGTTGCTAATCCAATACTGGTATCCCATTTAGAGTCTAGTGAAACATTGGAATCTGGATTTGAAACCCAGCATTGTGAACCCATAATAGAAGAGCCAAAATCACCAGAGCCACAATCACCAGAGTTTGCACAGGACATTGAAGATTTTGAAGTCTTCGATGATGAAAAAGAAGAAATCCCCACTATCAAACTCAACAATGAACCCTTCAAGGAAAATGTACAGTACTATTTGGACAAGTACTGGATCCAAGCTGGTCATTCATCAAGAGCTTTAGTTCCTGCAAATATCGATGTTGATTCAGTGCCACTTCGAAAATTGAAGCATACCAGCAACAATCTGCGAACGGAACATCAAGTGTAAGTAGAGATTCACATTCACGTTCATATATGTTCTTGTTCTGTAATAGATTGAATCAACTAGAGTTTCAATACTATTATCACTTCCTTGAATATAATTTATGAAGAATTTAATTTACCAACAGAAAGTAAGAATTTGGTAAAGCAAAGACATCAGTTACTCGTGAAACCTGCCTGATATTTGTTAATTGATTTTCCTCTTATGCAGCTATGAACTTCCGGATAGTCATGAGCTTCTAAGAGGGGTAAGATTTCTCATTCTTACTCAATTTATCAAAAAGCTGTACATGTATTCAGGTACTCTACTTGATGTTTGATTATACTGCTAATTTTACAGCGACAAATAAGAGAAAGTGATGATTCAACGCCTTACCTTCTTGCTATATGGACACCAGGTAAAACATAGAGAAAACATAATCACACACCAAGGCAAAATGTTAATTTAACTAATCAAACAATTGGGGTAATGCTTTTATGTCAGGTGAAACTCCAGATTCCAGCATGCCACCTGAGAAAAGATGCAATTCTCAAGGATCAGAACTTTGTAATGATCAGACATGCTTTACTTGTCAAACTATTCTGGAAGAACGAGCAGGCATAGTTCGGGGAACAATTTTGGTAGGTGAAACTATGATCTTTGTGAATATCATTAACATTGAACTATCTGAATACAAACTAACTATAAAGTTATGCATGAACAGATACCTTGTAGAACAGCAATGAGAGCAAGATTTCCACTCAATGGCACGTACTTTCAGGTTAATGAGGTAAGTGATTCAAACAAGGGAAGAGATCAATTTAGGCAAAGTTTATATACAAATTAATACGTTAGGTTGACATGTATGGTATCTCCCTTGCAGGTTTTTGCTGACCATGAATCTAGTTACAAACCGATTCTAGTTTACAGGAATTCACTAAGGGAACTAAGTAGGAAAACTGTATATACTGGGACATCAGTGACTGCAATATTTAGAAGTAAATTACTATTCTAAAAGAATGAAAAAATAACACTTAACAATCACATAAATGACTAAGAAAGCTTATTTTTCTTTTGCAGAGGATATCTCAACAAGGGAAATTCAACTAAATTTTTGGAGAGGTATTTATGTCCTTATTATTCCAATCACTATTGAAATTCGTTGCTGAATTTCTTTCAAGAGTTCTGAAAATTGGTATAACAGATGAGTTAATTACAAATATACAGATAAGGTTAAACAAAATGAAGTAACAAGGCAAATTAACTAAAAGAATTTCCTTGAACCATAAGATTTAACATCAAGAATATAATTTAATTGCTAACATTATGTTCTTGCAGGTTTTATTTGTGTGAGAGGATTTGATAGGAAAACAGGCGCACCAAGACCTCTTTCAAAGAGATTTCATTGTTCACCAAGTAAGATGGAAAAGACCCCAAAAAGGGCCAATCAAAATTCAAAAGATAATGCTAAGAGTACAGAGCACATTCCATAGTGTAGCCTAATTCTTGAGATTTTTTTTTATAATTTTAATTTGTATATTAATTATTGCCTATACTATTGGTTAATATTTGTCAATTAATTATTAATGTCAATTAATTAGGGTTGATTCTTTTATCTGGTGTCAAATTTTCTTGTCTGTTTATCTCAACATAATACATAATAATAAGATATATACCATCAGACATTGGATTATTTATACAATGATTCTCAATATTTTATCATCTATTACTTATATTTATCTATTAATTAAGTTGTTATCGGAGTTGAAATTTACAGCACTATAAAAAAATATTACATTACCTATCATATACAGAGAAAATTAGATAAGTAAGCAAATGCAACTTAATTTGGGTTTTTATTTCATATTGAAATTGAAGTAATAAAACATCAATTTTAAAGAAGTTTAGTTAGAGGAAATTACACCATTTATCTAATTTTTTGAAATATTAATATTTATACGTTCCTTTTAAAATTGTTAATTTTTTGCTAATTGCTTTTTAATTTTTTACGCTTTTCAATCTATTCCAATTATTTTTTTACCAGTGGTGGTTGCTCGTGAGTCTCCTTCTGCTAGGTTTCTTTCTGTTGGGTGCCTTTCGTTGCTAGGTTCTCTTATTTCTATCCCTTTTTTCTCATTCTTCTTCCATTCTTCCTTAATTTTCTTGGACGTTTTAGTAGCTCAATCAAAGCTTCTCACATGAGCATAAGCAAAGGAATATTTTCTTTAATTTCTCAAACAAAACTTGTTATATTAGAGTATAGAGAAGAGTTTTTGGTGGTGGGAGGCTAGATGGTGGCTAATGATGGTAGTGGGTGTTTGTCTCTCTCTCTTTCTCTCTCACCCACTCTAGCTCTCCTTGTCTCTCTGCGTTTTTCTTCTTTGTTCTTTTTTTTTTTTTTTTTTTTTTTTTTTTTTTTTTTTTCATTTTGGGAGAAATGACAATGGTACTGTTAATGTTCTGAGTAATGTTACTTTGGCTATTGGGTTGACATATCTTTCAATAACCGGGCTGATTGGTTGGGTTTTGTTTTTATTGGCTATGTTTTGGATGCTCTTATTTCTCTTTGGGTATAGTTGTCCTTGCATTTTTCTTTCTTTCTTTTTTTTTTCCTGCTTTAGATATCATTCTGAGTTAATATTTGTTTGATTGTTATCACTACATATATTAATGATCATATCAAGCATTGAGGACTTGCATTGAGGACTTGTGCAGAAAAGTCTATAATATTCTATGATTTCACCTCAAAATTGGAGCATTTTTTTTTTTTCATATTATTTGTCAATTATTAATTCAAATGCAATTTGGGAATGATTAGTTCACCAAAATTTTCTATAAGCGAATTCAATTTCTCATTTGATTACTATTGAAGTTGTAGTTAGTTTCTAATCTACATGGTGTTTTTTTCATATAACTTTATAAGTTACTTTTGTTCTATGATAGTTATTATTGATTTTAGTTTGTTTCTCTAATTTTAGACTTATTTTAAATTTGTAGATATGTATTTGTCTTTGGTTTATATGTAATTGATTATATTTATATTTTAGAGTGCAATTTGTAATTATATATAAAGAGAAGACAATTTTATTGCAGAGCCTCCATTTTTGTTAATATTTCTAACTTTTATTTTATTTTGGGTAAATATTTGGTTTATTTTGTTTCTATATTTAATTGATGTTTGGTTGATTTGATATATATATTTAGTTATTTTTTATACTTAGAATATATCAAGAGTATACCATTTACTGTTATTATAATCATTTTTAATTCAATATTTTTTTTACAGATTTTGAAATAATGAATCAATTAACAATTTAGTTTTTTCAAGTTTGACTAAAATATACTAAATGTATATCAAATATATTGAATGAATATCATTTTGAATTAAAATATCAATTTTAAAAACGAACATTAAAAATTTAGTAGATATAAACTAAACATATACTCAACATATACTCAAAATATATTACAAATATATTCAAAATATACCCAACATATATCATTTCACTGAAAAAGCGTAAAAATTGTTACTGAAAAATATATTTTTGTAAGAAAATGGTCAAAAAACATATTTTTGTAAGAAAATTGATGAAAACGTAAAAAAAAAAAAAATGTAATATTAAATTTTTTTTAAGCATTTCTGTAAACATCCCGTTTAATTAAGAGTTCCACCCATAACATATATCATACTTACTAGCATCAGGACCCATTATACATGGACCATTAGGATTGAAAAGGAAATTCACCAATTCTACTGGCTATTGGATCATATTTTTATTGGGCTTTAAGCCCATAATCAAAAACTCTTTAGTGGATATTTCTGTTTTGGACTATAAATCTATCTTTGTGTTTTCAAACTAGGCTCATAAATACTTTATTATCTCTATTTGTACTAATTTGAACTTTAGGCCATTTCTTTCAAATGAAAATCTATTATTTCAGACCAAAAAAAAAAAAAAAAAAAAAAAATTAAACGTAGACCATTAGATGTTACAAACAAGAAACAATCATGGCATTTATCAGAATCTCTATGGAATATGTAAATATCAAACAATGGGACCCTCCTGCCCATACCATACTACAATAGTATTGTGTAGTCCCCAAGAAATTAGGGTAAAACGCAAATTCAAAAAATCCTTGGTAATGAAGTAATTGAGCACCTAAATCATCATCTTTAGATTTACAGTGCAGTGAAAGATCCAACCATCCTTCCAAGCCATTAGTGACACGAACATGCGTTTTATGTTGAATAAGACCCATGACACATGTCGTTGTGAGCAACACAAACAGAATTAAATGACAGTGTTTAGTGAAAGTAATCATGTTTAATTATCTCTAATTGTTGATTTTTTTTTAATGGGTTTTTGTGTTTGCCCCTGTTGAGCTTTTATAGTATGGCAGAATATATTTCTTATTATGTTAATTAGCTTCTTATGGTCACAAACAATTAAGAATTGTTCACATATAGCAGTATAGCTAAAACATTTATTAATTTGCTCAACCTTCAATAATCAATATCATGCAAAATTGGCACACTAAAACATAGTCTAGTGGTAAGTATATATGCAACATGAACAAAAAATTCATATTCGATTCTCTCTCTCTCTCTCTCTCTCTCTCTCTCTCTATATATATATATATATATATATATATATATATAATCATGCATAATTGGAAATGAAAACTTTACATATAGCTATACAGTCTACAAAGGTTATGCAATAAAATTTCATCCATTTTTAGAACAAGGAAACCTAAAATTTTGTAGAATTCATATCTCATATTTTCATATTTAATACTCATTTTACTTTTATACATTCAAACTTAGAATTCAATATAATTAAATCAAAATTTATAATTTGTAAATAAATTTTATACTTAATGCTAAAAAAAATCATTTATATGAAATAAGTGGGTAAAATTGAATTTTATTTATGTATGGATTTATACATAAAAAATTGAGTCTTCATGTTCAGTTTTTTTGTGGAATAAAACCACTTTCACATGTTAATTATTAATTATTACCAACACAAATAACATTACAAGAGGATGAGTACTAAAAATAGCCTCATGGATATTTGGGCCAAAGAGAAAGAAAGGCTCAAGCCCAAAGTGCTTTCATTGGGTCCAGACAAAGCACTAATCTTCGAAAAAGGCTCATCTCAGCAAAGACCCAAGTGAAAGGCTTTTTTAGACACAACAGTGAGAAACTTCTCCTTCGCTCTTCGGCTTTGGCAAGCTTCCATCACTAAGAAACTTGCCCAACAAGATAGAGCATTATAGCTACTGTCACCCATTACATACGTAAGCATGCAAATGTCAGGGAAGGCATGCGCCCAGGCGACTCGCTCCATCCTTGATATTCTCTCTCCACTCATGATTCGCCAACTGCAAATTATTAGGTACATGGTCTTTACCGTACAACTATCACATTATAGGCAGAACAGACCCATCCATCCTCGGGATTTCAACCACCTACTCATAAACGCTCATGCAAATATAAGGAAAGACCTTGCTACAGGGATAGGTAGATGGAACTCTATACTATCTCATATTATTTCTTTCATTGAAAAAATATTCAGGTTATAGAGAACGGAAATCTCCTTCTCTTAGGCTATATTATATCTTAGAACTAACTTGAATATCGGAAAGTTTTTGCTAGGTATAAGACATAGCCCTACTTTGACTCTATTTATTCATCTTGCAGGCCCATTAATTCCAGCCCACTTGAGGAAATCTAATCCATATTCATATTCCTTGATTTGAGACTGATCACAAGACATCATTTGATCATCAAAGAGTTGCATATATTGAGTGTCTAAAATTATTGATGGGTTAATTATATATTATTGTGTTTGCTTTGCCCTATATTTATATCAAAAGTTGACCAATAAAATATTGTTTTAATGGTAATTAAATGACAAAATTGAGATACTCAGAACCAAGTAACCAAGAATTGCTTTTCACTAATGTTAAAGTTGTTATTCTGGTTATATAATTATATGGGCATGCAAATGTGTTGACATTATTTACGTTTATCTGAATATTATATTGTATAACTAATGAGCTAGTTAATAGGTATTGATATTATCTTCAAAATTCTGATACTATAGGTATGAATTTCAATCGGTTAAAATTTACAAAAATAAATGACTAATGTATACACAGTTATACATATATACATATAGACTTAAATTTAAATCTTGCTTCCCAATATTAAAAAAAAGAGAGGCAAATAATGAAGCAAATACATTATTTACTGCTGCCTTTTTATTCATAATAACATAGAAGTGAAAGAACACACAGAAATCAGGGAATAGTTAAAATATTTTTAGGGTTGTTCCATCCTTCACATGCATCATACTCACCAGTATACCGATTGAACAAGCATGGTCCATTTCGATTTGCAAGCCAAAAACATAATTCGCTTCTATCATCATCTCTTAGAGCTATATCTACATCAAATCAGTGCATCTCATTTCCAAATTTGAAGCTACAATAAAACAATGTTGTCCTCCAAAAATTAGCTTGAAACTGAAACTCGAAACTCGAAACCTTTTCCTTCGCGCAGTACTTTTATACCAAGATCATCATTTTTTTTATTTACAATGAAGGGTCAAATCTAATCCTTCACCCAATCCATTTGTAACTCGAACATACGTTATCAATTTACTTAT